>JAMWET010007719.1:7500-40000 GCA_024036415.1 Prochilodus magdalenae
ACATACTGATGAAGTTTTAATTAAATTGAATAAAATTAAATAAGTTATGTAAATAATGATGTAACGGATATAACCTAATAGAGGATTGAACAAATCAACTAAACAAAATGTAGGACTTATTACCCTGATCAAATTGATTTAACTTAAATAAGGATTATGAAAGTAACGTAACAGATTTAATCTAATAGAGGATTGAGAAAATCAATTGAACAGAAGGAAGGGTTGATTAAACTCACCAAATGATGTAAAATGAGTATATTAAACTCTACTGAAGTAACAGGCCTTTATTAGAGGGTAAAGTTCCTCTAAGTTCCTCGGCGTAAGTTCTAATTTGATAAAGTACAGTAAGGCTTGTTTGACATTTGGGACTCCGGAGCTTTCGGGTCACGTGTATCTGTTTACAGCCCTTCGGATTAGTCCCGGTCCAGGAGAGTGTAGAGCTACCGTAGCTCTGAATGTGGCAGCAGGTATAGGTGAGCTGTGTTGGAGGGCAGGACGCTGTTTGGATGCCTCTCCTCAGGGCCCATTAGCAGGCAGCACACATGTTGAGCAATCCAGCCGAGGCTTGTGCGAATGCGGCTGGCGTGCAGGCCGGTGTATGTGTGCTGGTTTACGGCCGTCCATCAGCGCCAATAACAATACCGATAATCCCGCCTGATTCGCCCGCTGCACTTAAAGGATCAGCGCTAATCGCTACACGTACTTTTATTTTCGGCCTTGCCCTCCCGGTTACAGCGCGCAGTCGCGGCTAACGTCACCTCGCGGTACGGCTTCGGGTCCACGGGGCGATTGGGGAGATTACCGGGATCTTCTTTTGGGTTGGAAACAACACCGTGTCCTACACTTCACACACCAGCCGTATAAAGGGATGAAGCTCTTGGATGCTGTGCTTTTATTGTTAGAGAAGAATAACTCCAACATGTACAGACTGAGGTGATTTGTTTACATTCGCTGTCCAGCAGGCAGCTTGTGTAATGAGGAATGTAATGAGGTGAATATAATACCCTGGTTTATTTGGCTAACTGGCACGCTAGCGCTTGTTTGTTTAGCAATCAACATCATAGCATGTGTTTACTTCTATGACCGGTTATTAATTAGGGTGATGTGATGAAACTTCTCAGCAAGGACAGTCGGAGCAGCTAATCCACTTTTTATGCTGCGGCGTATCGACATCCACGGGTCCGGACTTCTACTGCACTGGAGTCCGAAAAGTTACTCCGTTATTAGCCTAGCCTTTTCCTCCTGATGAGGAAGAAAGGAGGAGATGTCAGTTTTCACACCAATGAAGAAACACAAAGTTTGATGCCAGCGTGCTGTAATGCTAGCCAGCTAACTACCATTAGCGCCCATTGTTAAAAGCCAAACTGGTGATTTGTAGATAGCCTTGATACTCACTGTGAGTTTTATAAGGTGCTTGTTGCTATAAAGCCACTTCATGTTTTGGTTGTCGAAGATAGCTAGCCATCTAGCTAAGGTGGAGCTAAAGCAAGCTATCTAGTTAAGGGGGAGCTAAGGTTAGCTACAGTATCCAGTCAAGGGGGAGCTAAGACAAGCTATCTAGCTAAGGGGATTCTAAGCCTAGCTATCTAGCTAAGGTGGTGCTAATGCAAGCTATCTAGTTGAGGGGGAGCTAAGGTAAGCTATTTAGCTTAGGGGATGTTGTGGCAAGCTATCTAGCTAAGGTGGAGCTAAGGCTAGCTATCTAGCTAACGTGGTTTTAAGGCTAGCTCTCTAAGTAAGGGGGAGCTAAAACAAATTATGTAGCTAAGGAAGAGCTAAGGCTAGCTATCTATGTAAGGGGGAGCGAGGGTAAACTAAGGTAAAATATAGTGTGGCAAAGGTTATGTAACTAGCTAAGGAGGAGTTAAGGCAAGCTATCTAGCTAAAGGAAGAGTTAAGGCTAGCCATTTAGTTAAGGGGGAGTTAAGGCTAGCTGTTTAGCTAAGGAGGAGTTAAGGCAAGCTATCTAGCTAAAGGAAGAGTTAAGGCTAGCTATCTAGCTAAGGAGGAGTTAAGGCTAGCCGTTTAGTTAAGGGGGAGTTAAGGCTAGCTGTTTAGCTAAGAGGGAGTTAAGGCTAGCTTTTTAGCTAAGGAGGAGTTAAGGCTAGCTATCTAGCTAAGGGGGAGTTAAGGCTGACTTTTTAGCTAAGAGGGAGTTAAGGCTAGCTTTTAGCTAAGGAGGAGTTAAGGCTAGCTATCTAGCTAAGGGGGAGTTAAGGCTAGCTTTTTAGCTAAGGGGGAGTTAAGACTAGCTGTTTAGCTAAGAGGGAGTTAAGGCTAGCTGTTTAGCTAAGGGGGAGTTAAGGCTAGCTGTTTAGCTAAGGGGGAGTTAAGACTAGCTGTTTAGCTAAGAGGAAGTTAAGGCTAGCTGTTTAGCTAAGGGGGAGTTAAAGCTAGCTGTTTAGTTAAGGGAAGGTAAGACTAGCTGTTTAGCTAAGAGGGAGTTAAGGCTAGCTGTTTAGTTAAGGGGGAGTTAAGGCTAGCTGTTTAGCTAAGGGGAAGTTAAGGCTAGCTGTTTAGTTAAGGGTGAGTTAAGGCTAGCTGTTTAGTTAAGGGGGAGTTAAGGCTAGCTGTCTAGCTAAGGGGAAGTTAAGGCTAGCTGTTTAGTTAAGGGGGAGTTAAGGCTAGCCGTTTAGCTAAGAGGGAGTAAAGACTAGCTATTTAGCTGGGGGGGTGGGGGTTTAGAGCTAGCTGTTTAGCTAAGGTGGATCTAAGGCAAACTGTCTAAATTAAGGTGGAGTTAAGGCTTGCTGTTGTCGCTTTAGCCCCCCTGTAAAATCAACTAACCAGATCAAGGGCATCTGCCAAGGGCAAGTTTTGCTTTAGCCAGTGGGTGCTAGCGTTAGCCACATTAGGACTCATACAAGAAAAAATACAGAACTGTGGCCTACTGGAATAACAAGAACCTCAGTGAGAAGTGGTTCGTGCCAAGACGGGTTCAAAAACTGGAAAGAATTAAGACCCTTTAAACTCACAGTGGTGTCTGAATAATCTCGAACGCGGCTGTGAAAGATTGTTGATTTGGGAATCTGGAGGCGCAAAATGGCCATTTACATCCACCTTAACAATCAGATACCTTTCACAGCTAACCTGCTGGTTAGTATTTGATGCTAATGTCGGCTAATTAACTGCAACTTAGCCGGAAGCGTTTCCTACTTAAAATACCGCCTTATAATGTCCTGTAAGGAATCAGAAGAGGCTTAAGGAACCTAAACTGATTCACAAGCACTCGACTCGCAGTAGAACCATCCATCAAACATCCTATAAGGGATGAAGAGTAAGGGTCCTTCTTCTTAGGGTTCTTTTAGGAACCTTAGGAAAGTAGTTGCACATGTTATCCATTATTCCTTTAAGAGCCAGCTGTGAGGAAGCCTGGTTCTTCTGCAGCACTGCTCTATGAACCCATTCGGGACCTCCTCTTTGAAGACCATAGTGTGGCGCTGGCCACCACCGACCACTCCTTTGCGCTGCTCCTTTGGCCATGGACGCCGCTGTTTCAGCGCTCTACAGAACACCTGGAACGCACAGCCGGGCCGCGGAGCGTGTGTTTTTGGTGGAGCTGTTGTAGAAACAGAGGGACTGTGTGTGGGATGGAGATGTCAGAGTTTTGGGATGTTCCTGTGCTTGTGGTTTTGGGAAGTGGAGGCCGGCTGCTTAGCGCTAACGGCTGTGGATTTGGCAAATTGTTTGCTGACATGTGAAGAACACCAAGAATCCTCCTGGCTGGACCCGGTGCTGCTTTTCACTGTAGAAACAGAGTTCTAGGCCTTGACCTTCGGGCTCTCTCACCACTGGAAATCAGAAGTGACGTCGTTCACTCGGGATGCTTCAGCACAATGGAGCTCTCTTAGAGCCAGAGCTTGTCTCAGAGTTCCTACGGTTCTTTGCGAAAATAATTAGGAGGAGAACGGATGAGTAGGTGTTACGCACGGGCTCCGAGGAGTTTTGATCCGATACATCATCACTCAGCCCGCTTCCACTTCCATGATTTACTCATCGTGGCATGCGTGACACACGGAGGCATCACACGTCCAGTATGTCATTAATTACAGTTTACAAGCTGACATCACGTCCTCCTGTAAACAAGGTGACAGCCACACGGCTCCACACCCTCACGCAGTATGGTCCTCCTATAGCATCTCATTCCGAAACCACAAGAATGCTTTGCTGGTTCTGCACAGCAAGTGGAGAGCAAGGCATGAGTCATGAGCCCAGAGCTAACCGTCTGAAGCGAGACGTTGCGAGAAGGTCAGTAATAAAAGGGCCACTGTAATTGAACTGAAGGATCTCAGAGTTCAAACCAGAAACATGTTCCACAGATGCCCCAATAAAAAAGTCCAGAGGTCCAGGAACGTCTGACTGCAGAGTCGACTATAGAACTGCAGGTGGAGGTTTGTACAGGCCTGTGCTTCTCTCTTTGGGTCCTGCTGGTGCACAATAAAAGCCTGAGCTGTAAAATTCCTGAAGACTTTTCCCATTTAACAAAGCTTCTTTTCCTGATGCACAGCTCTGCAGATTAACACAAACAGAGGTTGGGATGTTGGGCTGTTTCTCTAAGGGAGCTAAGGGGGAGTTAAGGCTAGCTATTAAGTTAAGGGGGAGTTAAGGCTAGCTGTTTAGTTAAGGGAGAGTTAAGGCTAGCTGTTTTAAGGCTAGTAAGGCTAGTTTAGCTAAGGGGGAGTTAAAGCCTAAGGGGTGTTTTAGCAGTTAGCTAAGGGGGAGTTAAGGCTAGTTTAGTTAAGGGAGAGTTAAGCTAAGTTAAGGGAGAGTTAAGGCTAGCTATTTAGCTAAGGTGGAGTTAAGGCTAGCTATTTAGCTAAGGGGGAGTTAAGGCTAGCTGTTTAGTTAAGGGGTAGTTAAGGCTAGCTATTTAGCTAAGGTGGGGTTAAGGCTAGCTGTTTAGGTAAGGTGTAATTAAGGCTAGCTATTTAGCTAAGGTGGAGTTAAGGCTAGCTATTTAGCTAAGGGGGAGTTAAGGCTAGCTGTTTAGCTAAGGGGGAGTTAAGGCTAGCTGTTTAGTTAAGGGGTAGTTAAGGCTAGCAGTTTAGTTAAGGGGGAGTTAAGGCTAACTGTTTAGCTAAGGGGGAGTTAAGACTAACTGTTTAGCTAAGGGGGAGTTAAGACTAACTGTTTAGCTAAGGGGGAGTTAAGGCTAGCTGTTTAGTTAAGGGGTAGTTAAGGCTAGCAGTTTAGTTAAGGGGTTGTTAAGACTAACTGTTTAGCTAAGGGGGAGTTAAGACTAACTGTTTAGCTAAGGGGTTGTTAAGACTAACTGTTTAGCTAAAGGGGAGTTAAGGCTAACTGTTTAGCTAAGGGGGAGTTAAGACTAACTGTTTAGCTAAGGGGGAGTTAAGGCTAGCTGTTTAGCTAAGGGGGAGTTAAGGCTAACTGTTTAGCTAAGGGGGAGTTAAGGCTAGCTGTTTAGCTAAGGGGGAGTTAAGGCTAACTGTTTAGCTAAGGGGGAGTTAAGGCTAGCTGTTTAGCTAAGGGGGAGTTAAGGCTAACTGTTTAGCTAAGGGGGAGTTAAAGCTAACTGTTTAGCTAAGGGGGAGTTAAGGCTAGCTGTTTAGCTAAGGGGGAGTTAAGGCTAACTGTTTAGCTAAGGGGGAGTTAAGGCTAACTGTTTAGCTAAGGGGGAGTTAAAGCTAACTGTTTAGCTAAGGGGGAGTTAAGGCTGGTTGGGATGTTTGGATACATCTTGGCCACGCTCACCCATGAAGCCGTCTTTCCATTTTGAGACAGGTACTTTTGCCGGCATCTTCACCAAAATATAAGTGAACCTTGAAAGATTGCACTGACATGCTACCGGCTAGCGCAGCCTCTGTAAGCCAGGGAGTGTGTCTCTCTCTCTCTCTCTCTCTCTCTCTCTCTCTCTCTCTCTCTCTCTCTCTCTCTCTGTCTGTCTGTCTGTCTGTCTGTCTCTCTCTCTCTCTCTCTGTCTCTCTCTCTCTCTGTGTTTCTCTCTCTCTCTCTGTCTGTCTGTCTCTCTCTCTCTCTCTCTCTCTCTCTCTGGCTCTTTCTCTGTGTTTCTCTCTCTCTGTCTGTCTGTCTGTCTCTCTCTGTCTCTCTCTCTCTCCGCTGGCGGTGTTTTTCTCACACTGTTCCCTTGCACCCCCAGCAGTGTTTATAACACTCTCAGCCTGCTGATCGTTAAAGAGAAACACATTAAGGCACGAACAGCTTCACTAAACTGCTGTGGCATTCTCAGTACCACGACTTACACTGCCCAGGATGCATCAAGTACTTTACAAAGTGCCCTGTAATGTTCATACGACCCACCCGGTCATTCTGACAAACTGTAATACACTACAGGTAGTGTAGGGGGCCATACGACCCAAATGCTCATTCTGACAGACTGTAATACCCTAAGGGAAGTGTAGGGGGCCATACGACCCAAATGCTCATTCTGACAGACTGTAATACCCTACAGGAAGTGTAGGGGGCGATACGACCCACACGCTCATTCTGACAGACTGTAATACACTACAGGAAGTGTAGGGGGCGATATGACTTCTATCTAAAGAAAGCCAAATAGATGATGAAGTGAATATACCATGCAGTGTTTCCAATGTGCATCTGATGCAGTCGTGCATGGAGGTTACCGTATCTGGAAGCCATTGCGTTGGACGTCCTGCAGATTTCAGTTGCGTATATGACATAAGCATCTTTTCTATAGTCACTTCTCCTTTGTTCTGGCTCTCTGTGACTCCCTCGGCCCCCACTCTTTACACCAGTCCTAATTTGAAATGAAAACACTTCAGAAATGCACTCAGCCCCCCTGCGGCTTCTCGTGAAAACAATTGCTTTTTTTTTCTCTTCTTTCTTTTTTTTTTTGTCGCCCGCTGCAGAATTCTCGTAAGGGGCTCCCGCTGGAGATTTGCTCATGATTTTTTTTCTTCTTTCTTTTTTTTTTCTGACTAAAACTATTACAGTTTTTGGAAAACAACATCAAAACAAAGGCATAAAAGCGATGGCAGCCATTAAAAGAGAAGAGCATAAAAGTTAGCGCAGATCATAGCTGCCATGCTGTTATTAATAGGCAGAGAGAGAAAAAGAAAGAGAGCAACTTGGCCCGGCGCCAAACAAGAAAAAAAAAGAGACCACAGACATCCTATTAACCCCCCTCCCCTGCATACACACCCTCCCCACCCCCAAAACACCAGTCAACACTACACAAGAGAGACGTGAACAAAAATCTTTATGTTGTTCGGGACACTCCCATTCAATGCGCACATTTCCTTCCATTCCATTCCCTTCAGGATCTGCCTCCGAGTCCCCGGCTACTCCTGACCATCTACATTCCCATTTTTCAAACTCCTCTGTTCACTGAAAAGTCCAGCTGAGAGTCTTCGGGACACTAATAAAGTCCAGAGCTACTGTAAATAATACACCCAGTCCAGATTTCCTGTACAGAGGGCCCTTTTATGTTTGTGACTTGCGGTGAAACACTATTTGGGGGCCCTCGTCTTGTATGTGGATGAGCAGTATGGTGGGCAGGGGTGTAGTCTGAGGACGGCTTAGCCGGGCTGGTTTGGTCTAAAATTAAAACAATGAAGGAATGCAGATCACATTAACTGAGGCACGGCATTCGTCTTACACACAAGTGGGACCTACTAAGGCCACCTACAGAGGGCAGCAGCGAGGGATGTTTGTTTACTTGAGCTGGACGTGTCAGCTGTGATCCTTCTCAAGCTAGCATTTGCTGTTGTAGCCCATGCAATGGTTAGGCCAAGCTGGTGAGTCCAAGCTTATAGTCCAAGATGGCCGACAGATGGGGTTTCATGGTACTGCACCAGCAGCAAAACCTCAGACAGAACATCAGCTGTAGTTGTGCTCACCGATATCTAGTTCAGATTCTTAAAATTCTCATTGTGAGATTATTGTACCAATTTACATTTTTACGTGTATATCTTACAATCTACAGCTCTGGAAATAAATCTGAGCCCACTCAAGGTTCTTCTGAAATCAGCATCTCAACATGTACAGCAGGTTCTTAGTGAGGAACCGAAGGTTGGGTTCTAGCTTTACTGGCAGATACAGTGAGCGTCTGGTTCATAAGAACAAGGTCAAGCAGCAAACACACAGGACACCACAGCTACAGACTGGCAGAGGGCCAAACCCCCTCTCTACTGACCGTGATGAGCGCCACCTCATTCCAATGTCCCTTACCCACCGTAAGATGACCTCGAGTGACCTACAGAGAGACTGGCGAGCGGTGGCTGGGGTGAAACGCACAGTGAGCATGGTTCTAAAAACTTCTGAAGGATTTTCTAAATAAACAGGAGTTTATTTAGATGGTTCTAAAACTTCTGAAAGATTTTCTAAATAAACAGGAGTTTAGGAGACATGGTTCCAGTAGTGTAGAGAATCAAACAGAACCAACACAAACCCAGAACCTGTACACCTAGAGACACTGATCAGCTACAGGTGGGCTCTTACATTTGTCCAGAGCTGGTTATATTTTAGAAATATGGGGTACAGAAAAATACCTAAAACAAGCAGGCAAATCTCCATAACATAGACACCCAATACATTCGTTAACACCTGTAACAGGTGTGTCCGGGAGCTGGGATACAGCAGCGATGTTGACAATATGGGGAACCCTGAGAACCGTAGTAGCCTTGTCAGCATGTATGCTAGCAGCATCCCTCTCCCCAGTCTTATACATCCTTACATGTGCAGCTAACTCTGGGAAGAGATCGTCCTACTATTCAGATTTGGGCCGAGTCCCTGTTCTCCAACATAATCTTCACCTTGGGAGGGGAACTGCTGCAGCTAGGCTGAGGTCAGCTTGAGAAGGGTGGCCCTGACACCCAGACTGGTGCTTGTGTTAATCATTCTCGCCTGTCCGCAGCACGCGCTGCGTTGCTAAAGCATGAAATCATCAGGAGGGATGGTCTTTAAAAGCGTCCCATAATCGCTCCCCGCCCTGCTGCTCTCCGCGGGTCCCCAGGCGCCCTGAGAGTTCGAGTGAAGCAATCCTGTATCTACAGTACGGGTCGAGCCGTTCGGTGAGGACATATTTGTGTGATTGCTGAAGATTACTGGGGTTTAAATCACAGGTCAGGACCAAAGCAGCCAGTCCCCCAAGGGTGGAAGAATAACATCTCACCCAGACGCATACATACTCACACACACCTCCCTCAAAGCGCTCAAGAACAACAACATCTCCAGGTTTCTTCACTCGCATCTCCCAGAGGACGAGGTCGGAGGTCGTCTCCCTGGTTACGGGCTCTCACGTAGGGAGCCGAGGGCGGCGGCGGTTCCGCATCTCGGAGGCGTCGAGATTCACAGCTCTCTGGAGAGCAATTTCCGAACGCTAGCCGCTAAGCGCTAACCGCGGCCAGGCAGCTGGCACTGAGCAGGGGTGAGACGAGATCAAACCGGAGGCGTACAGCTACGATAGGACCCGTTCCAGGGTAGAGACTTACGGCCGCGATAGGGCCCGTTCCAGGATGAGACAATGCAGGGGTCGAGGGCCAGAACCGTGCTACGCTAGCATCGCATGGCTCACTAGCGCACGCAGATGCTTGTTTGCCCATGGACTGAAAGTGAAGCAACAGGTTCTGGGGGTCGATTTGATTTTGGACGAAATCTCGAATCCCCGAGGCGCTACAGTTGGAGGGAAAAGCTAGACGACTTTATATAACACATCCCTGACAGGAGGCGCAGTAAGCGTCCCGCATCAGTTACCCCAAACAATATCACATTCTGAATACGCCTAAAGGTGGTACTAAGCTATGAACTGCAGACTGAAGCCCAACTGGGAGTCCTTCCTTAGGTGCCTACAGTCCCTGGCTGCTTTACGAGGTCCACCATTGACTCTTTCTGCAGGCCCCCTAGTGGTTAGTTACCTAGCGGACACTGAATAAACAAACTCCAAACCAAATCTGTTTTATGGTGGCCAAGAAAGCCCAACGCACTGCAAGCTAAAAACGCGCTGCAAAGTCTCAAAACAAAAGCATCAAAATGACACGACTTGCACAATATTAGCCAAACGCGCTGCAAGATCTGAAAACTCAAGCATCAAAATCAGATGGCTTGCAAACCATTAACCGAACGCACCGCAAAGTCTCCAACAAACACTGACAAAGTCGCAAACACTGACAACACATGCAGCTTCCAGAACACATGCAGAAAGCCTCAAAACACAACGGCAGTGTTTCCGAGGGACACTGAAAGTGGACGGACCCATTCGAGAGCGGGCTGTGTGGACCTGGACGTAGAGAAATATAAACCCGGCCAGTAACCCGACTAAATATTCATTATTAAACAGATAAACTTTTGCTGGAACTGGGGCTGTCTCGGCTCTACGTCCAGGTCCACTCACCACGCTCTCGAATGGGTCCGTCCACTTTCAGTGTCCCTCGGAAACACTTCCGTTGTGTTTTGGAAGCTGCATGTGTTTTCAGTGTTTGAGACTTTGCAGCGAGTTCGGTTAATGGTTTGCAAGTGGTCTCATTTTGATGCCTGTGTTTTCAGATCTTGCAGCACGTTTGGCTAACGTTGTGCAAGCCGTGTCATTTAGATGCTTGAGTTTCGAGACTTTGCAGCGCGTTTTTAACTTGCAGTGCGTTGGGCTTTCTCGACCACCGTACTGTTTTGCCCATCACATGAACATTTTCGAACAAAAAGAGTTTTTAGAACCTTGGTGCTATTTATGAGAACCAGTCTGCGTTTGCACCCGTCTTTATTGGAACCAAGGTCAAAGTATATATTGTCAATGTCAACAAGGGGCGCTGCACAGCAGTAGTAAACAGTAGTACCAAGATGGTGGAGCGTATGGATTACCTGTAAGCGCTTGGGCTGTTATTCCAGATGTGTGTTTATATTTGGAAAGCAAACACGGATCTACTACTGGAGATAAGACGTAGAAGAGGTTCTCCAGCTGACCACTGGGTGGAGCCATCGTGGCCCTAATGTTGTCATACTGTTCGTTGGTTCCAGCTAGGAACCGTATCGGGTTCTGAACACATTTGTTTTTGCTGGAAATATAAAACTGGTACAGAACTGGTTCCACGGTGGTGCTGCTAATAGAATTAGAATCTAGAACCATTTGCCAATTGTGCTCACAACACACAAACACACACTAGTGAACACACACACACTGCTAACGGGCAGTGAGCACACTTGCCCGGAGTGGTGGGCAGCCCTATCCATGGCACCCAAGGAGCAGTTGGGGGTTAGGTGCCTTGTTCAAGGGCCCCCCAGTCGTGTTCTGCTGGTTCAGGGGAACGAGCCAGCACACCCCAACCTCCAGCCCACGGCCCCTACCGAAAATAGAACAGGTCCACTGTATAGTGTATCAGACGATGTAGTGTGCTGGAGCATCAGTGCCTCTGGTGGGAACTACCTCCCAACAACATCCAGCCAAAGGCGGCTCTGCGGTCAGAAAGTGACCACTAATTAGGGGCTGGAGTCCAGCAGGGCCTGCTGACTCCCTACCGTAATACACCTACTAAACCTGGCAGGGAGATGAAGCAGATGTGTTTGAGCAGGAAAATCGCCAAGCTGTGCTGGCCCGTTGCGCCCGAGGACCAGCCCTCGACTAACACAAGCAGACGCCTATAACTGTGCACCAGCAAGGTGGAGCTGATCTAGAAATCTAGAGATCTAGAAAGTCAACAACCGCCCAGACCGAATCAACCGACAGCAATGAAACTTGGTAGGTGTTATTGCTTAACCTGACTGACCCAACAGCCACGATTGCAGACATCCAGCGAGCAGTGATGTCCTCCATGAGTCATCCTGTTATTGCCAGCATTCAGGACTCCAGACCGTTACCATGACTGTCCTGACACCACGTCACCATCACCAAAGACGGTACCAGACTGTCATGGAGTGACTCAGAATGGCAGCGGGTCATCTTCAGTGACGAGTCCCGCTTTAGTCTTGGCGGAGACGCCCAACGAATCTGTATGAGGTGCCAAGATGAGCTGTTTGTCGTCTTGGGAAACACGTCCAGACAGCCTGGTGTCCCTCCACCTCCACCCCTACCGCACCATCTGCAGGAACTGTGTGAGGATGTTCAAGCTGCATGGGATGGATTATCACAGGACACCATTAGGAACCTCTACAGCTCCATACCGAGACCTCTGGCGTGTTGGGTTAGCAAACACGGCGGCCTGACGCCATACTGAGAGACAGACTTCTGTATGTGTAGCTCAATAAATATTGATCATATCAGTCTAAACTTATCATCAGTTATTGATCCTGGTCACCTTTATCCTACTTCCCAACACCACCACACTCCCACACCTCCTTCTGGGTGCAGCTACTCTTTGTAATTGCTTTACAGTATATTTTTAGAGAGCTTAAAAAACAATAAAATTTATAAGAATGATTCTGTTTGTGGTACAGACAGTGACTCATCAGAGAGCGGAGCAGGATATGGGCCCTTCAGCCGAACGAGTAAGACAGAACAAATACAGTTTGTGCAGGGAAATGATTGAGTGGAACCGATCAAATTCCCCAGCCATCCGTACATGACACTTCGCTAATGAGCTTTTAAATATGATCCAGCCTCTGCCCACAGTGTTTTCCTGGCAGTATCAGTCGAGCATCAGCCCTCTGCTGCTCGCCCTGCCAGCGCTCGCAGGCCTGTAGCTCATTTGCACCAGTAGTTTCGGCCCCTTCGCCACCTCAGCCGGGGAGTAATCAAATAACGCACGGCCGCTTTTATAGCACGCTAATCTAATGAATTAATCAAATTCCCCCGGTCCCACTTCCTGCGCCGTGTTTTTCTTGGAGGCACATTCATTTCAGACCATTACACATGCTATACTGCAGTGTACAAGTGGGAGGAAACCCCCCCCCCTCCCTCCCCCAGAAAATTCAGCTTCAGAGAAACATCATGTAATGTGTTATCAGGAGATTTCGATTGTGTTGTGAGGTTTCGGTTCACTGGCGAGCGATGGCAGCGCAGCACGGGCGTGATTGCGAGCTTTAATCATGAAGCTGACTGCTTCTTCCTTTCCCGCTTGCCAGCGCGTTTGCCAGTACGTGCTGATTGTAAACATATCCGTGCGAGAAAATTAATATCACATTTTTCCAGCCTCTGAGGCAGCATGGATATGTATTTCAGGTATTCCATCTTTGCTACGCCTGGAAATCCGTTCCCGGGGCCTTGTAACAGGGCCCTGTGCCTACACTGCTAACTACCCTAGCCTTCAGGTGTGCGGTTTCCTGCTCCACATGCCTGGCTTCGGTTTGGTCCAGATCAAGGCTTGCTCGCAAAACGACCTGACCTCAGCCGTGACATTTCGATGGAGAGATGCTCCGCGCGGCGGATACGGTTTTTGGGGCTTGGCTGATCGCTAGCAATTTACGGCTGACCGCAGAAAAGGAAGAGGACATAAAAACTGCGAGCAGTACATCAGACTTCAGTTCTGATGATATTAGTCCTCCTGTCCCCCCCCTCCCGCCACTCCCCCTAATATCTCCCAGGGAGCGCTCAACCCGGGTGTTCCCGACTTATCCTACAATGAATTAATGCGTCTTCTGGGAGACAAACATTTCAGCTAGCTTCTAATTTAAGGACCCCTCCGTAAATTACTCCCCTTTAAAGGCGAATGCGCAGCCACGGCGTTATCTGTTCGTCCGTTTTGAAATACAATCGCGAGCAGGTTCCAGGGTATTGTTTCTCAGGGTAGAGGGGAATCCCACAGAGGGATGCAGAGAGAGAGATGCCGGCCGATCCAGCGCTTGTAGATTGTACAACCTCCCTGAGTGGAAACAGATGTGTTGTCCATGCCGCAGGGCCTGACGGGCAAATCCAAATAACGCTCTGTAATCTGGATGTCCAACATCGCTCATCCCACGCCTTGACATCTGGCTTGGCAGGGCTGCCGCACCAGTCCATTCGAAGACGCAGACGCGCAGCCCTCTGTTACAGATTAGCCCGTAAGTCTGCTGCGTAAACTTTTATAGCTCTGTTTGTCTTTCGGGACGATCCCCGAAGCGTCGTTCCCCTCAGCCGTAAAAGTTTCCGCTCGAGAAGTTCCACTTTCTGAAGCAGAGGGCAAGGAAAAGCATTTGCAGTTATATTAGTTATGTCCTTTAGCTCTGGAGCACACGAGCTAAGAAGCTAATGCAGCTAACATGTCAGGATTAGCATCTTCGTGGCCTGATCACTGACGCTAAGTAACCTCTAATAGACCCCACTATGCGGTTCCTGACACTACAGGTCACACTGCTATCTGGAAGCTAGCACGAAAGTACATTAGCATGGCTAAAAACAGTAGCATAGCAGCCTTCGGCATAGCCAGCTGGGTATTAGCTTCCATTAGCCTTCACATAACAAACCTCTCTTACCAAATAAGCTGAGCGGCTACATTTGGAAGCGCTTCCCAACTGCTCCTTCACGCCGGGAATGGCTGCCTGTAAGTCTGTCAGAGCTTCTTGCTTGACCTTTGATGGCCCTAACAGCTTCCACGCCGTCCGGAGCTGCCTTAAGAGGAAGAGAGAGAGGAGCAGAGCTAGAACGAGGCTCCGCGCTCCCCGAGGGGATAATTATCGAACAGTGCTGGTATTACGAACACGACTGGCTCGTGATTTGTTCCGAAACTGCCACCGCACAGGGAGAGGGGTGACGGAGGCCAGCCAGAAAACAAATGTCTTAGATTAGCTCCAGCCAAACAGAGACAAGGATGGGGACAAATCGGAGGTCAAAAGTGCGCTCCACTTCCAAAGGGAATGCACGCTGTCACTGAGAGCTCTCTTTCTCAGCTTAGGCTAGCAATCCCAGTCGTAGCTTAAGCCCAATGTTTCCCAAGCTGGGCCTGCTTTATATGTCAGCATTAATGCCTGATTAATAAGCTCCGCCCACCTTCTAGGGCTGCTAGCTCACGCTGTAGCCTATTTCTGATCATGTGCAATTAATCAGCTAACCTCTACCATCTCTACGCTCCCCGGGCGCCGTATTCCCTCGGCTCCTAGCATCATGCTTCATTACCATTCCCACGACTAGATGAAAGGGCTTCTCGTGGTCGTGGTATTTGGTGTCACCAAAGACCATACGGGGGCAGCGAGGAGTAAACTGTGGGGATTCCGACCCCAATCCCGGAGACCAGGTACTACTGTCTGGTCTAGCACACCTGATTCGGCTCATTAAATAAGCTCCTTATGGGCCGGGACGAGTGGGCAGAGCAGGCGGAACATGGATCTGGGGTCACCGTGGCTGGGATTGGGAATCTCTAGGTTAAGGAAGTCTAAATAAGATAATTAGCTAGCTGGGGACTGGGGAATTTGGGGAACTGAGAACAGAGGGTCAGTTCCTGACCACAGAAGCGCTGCTGTCCAGAATATTTGAGATGTGGACCATTCTGAGCACAGCAGTGTCACAGCTAGTTTGGGGACAAACTTGAGAAATTCTGGGCTCAACATGGGTGGAAGCAGAACCTGCTGTGGTACTGGCAGAACCTGCTGTGGTACCGGCTTGGCATGACTTGGTTTGTGCCCTTGCTGGTTCCCAGGCTCCACTGAACCCATTAAGAATGGGCCCCTTGTTCCACTCGTTTGAGAGCCGAGGGATTGCGTATCTGGAGGTGGGCAGTTCTTAGTCTGTAAACAGAAGTCACCGGACAGCGCCATAAAAACAACATGATGGAACACGTACCTCAAGTGCCGACTGTTTATCTCACCATCCAGAACCAGCTCTTTTAGCTGTGCTCAGTCCAGAGGGACCGCCATAGACAGCGGTTACATGCAGGACCACTCGTACGTGTTTCCTCTGTTATGAAGGTGGGCTGTTATAAGGCAGCATGTTAAGGTAGCTGTGGTGTTTCCCACAGTACGGATCTCCTGCACGGATTCAATGCCAAGTGTTTAGAGTGCTTCACATTTGAGCTCATTAGAAAGACAGACGCCTCCTGTCGTACAGGTTCATCCAACACCACATCACCGGTGGGATACCATTGTTCCCGAGTTCAGCTCAGTGCTGCCCATCGTTCAGCACTACGCCCCTTTGCTACTACGGGTTCCACGGTTCCAGACCAGAGAGTTAATTGTCCTTGCGAACCAGTTTTGTGGCGAAAAAGCTCAGAACAGTCCAAAATTTTGGTACCAACCGGCACCATGTTGGTGGAAAAGGGTTACGTTAGGTAAACTTGGCAACCGGTACTACTATTTTTGGTATTACCTCCGACAAGGTTCCAAACGGAACCCACACCAAGTGGTGGCATGAAGACGCTGGCTGGAGAGAATCATCAATATCACGCTAAACATATATGCTAAAGCTAGCTACCAGATTAGCATGCCCTCTTGCAGTCTGAAGTGCAAACTCTCCTGATTTTTGGAAAAAGAGTTGAGCTGGGCCTGTATACTCCATACTGCCCCCTGTGTGCAGTACACAGTACAGTAACAAGTTCTGACCTACAGTGTAGTATACTAATAAAGTCACATGACCAGTTACCTCACATTTACCTCAGAGCTGTTATTACTGTATCCACTGTTTAGAGCTAGCTGCTGCTAACGCTGCTCAGTTCACCTGAGATACGGTTAGCCTAGCTGTTAGCTCCCCTCGGCTAGTTCACTCTAAAACTGATCCTCTAAAGCGAGTTCATCTTTTATTAATCTTCAGACCTGTATATTTAACTTTCTGAGGCTCATTCTGATGAACACACACCCCACTACAATCACTACACCCACAGTTATACTCGGAGTGGGCTGCGTTTAGCTCCCCAGTGTTAGCCGCCGCCATTTCTCTGGCTGCTCTGTTATGGCAGTAAATGAAGGGCTTATGTTAACCAGTGGGCGACAGTGACTAACTGAATGCTGGTTATATGGTGCTACATGGGGTTTCCAATAAAGTGGCCAGGCAGGCTAACATTACAGTGCATAACAAAGCAGTTACCGATCGAATGGTAGGAGCTGAGATTCTCTCTTCAGGCTGCCTGGACCCCCACTCCCTTACCACCATTCATTTCACAGAGGGTTGTTGGTTTTGGACGTGCTCGGGTTTTCCATCATAGTAAACATGAACGTAGATACTGGATAATCTGATCACAGCTTGTGAATTATGTTGGCGAATGGTGCTGTTATCTCATTCGTCTACTCTAACTGGCGAATCCGTAATGGCGAAGCGGTCAGCCCGGCTGTTTCTGGGCCACTGCAGAGGGACTGGCTGACCTCTCTGGTTTCGGGGGCTGTAAGTTTGGACAGCAGAGGCATTGGGGGAGCTTGTGAGCGACACCTTTGGGCTGGCCCCTCCGCCCTGGCTCATTTCTCAGGGACTGCGCTCCGTCAGCGCATTTCAACACCACCGTCACCCCTGTCACGCTTGATGGATTACTAAAGCGAGCTTTTATCAGATGATATGAAAGATGAAAAACACTGAGCGTTAGGCATTTCCTTCAGGATCTCCGCGGTTCCTCGGGCCCTGAGAAACCGCGCTTTAATGAAGGTTCAGGCACGTTCGCCTTTCTGGAGGTGAAGGATATACGGATAAAGTCTCTCAGCCTGTACTAAACCCATTTACGTCATGTACCATTAACCCTACGCACCGCCGCTAATGCCAAAAGGACGTCATTATGTTTATAAAATATCATCGTCATCGTCTTCTAATACTGCTAGGTACAGACTGGGGTCACAGTTGCAGTAAGGAAAGCGGAGAAGCCCAGGTGTTCTTGTCTCCAGCTTATTCCCAGGCCCGCTTGGAGATAAGCTCCGGTCAGAGGTTCTAGTGTACAGGTGGAGCCATCTTCATGGTGTACTGGAGATACACGGATGGTGTTCTACTCCAGTCAGAGGTTCTAGTGTACTGGAGATACCCAGATGGTGTTCTACTCCAGTCAGAGGTTCTAGTGTACAGGTGGAGCTATCTTCATGGTGTACTGGAGATACACGGATGGTGTTCTACTCCAGTCAGAGGTTCTAGTGTGCTGGAGATACCCAGATGGTGTTCTACTCCAGTCAGAGGATCTAGTGTACAGGTGGAGCTATCTTCATGGTGTACTGAAGATACCCGGATGGTGTTCTACTCCAGTCAGAGGATCTAGTGTACAGGTGGAGCTATCTTCATGGTGTACTGAAGATACCCGGATGGGGTTCTACTCCAGTCAGAGGTTCTAGTGTACAGGTGGAGCTATCTCCATGGTGTACTGGAGATACCCGGATGGCGTTCTACTCCAGTCAGAGGTTCTAGTGTACAGGGGGAGCCATCTTCATGGTGTACTGGAGATACCCGGATGGTGTTCTACTCCAGTCAGAGGTTCTAGTGTACAGGTGGAGCTATCTCCATGGTGTACTGGAGATACCCGGATGGTGTTCTACTCCAGGTTATTTGCGTTAGATCGAGTCAGTATCATAACTCCAGATCAGACTGAATATGTAGATTCTAAACTTCCAGTTCATATTTCATGATCTGACTTTGATGAAAAGTTATTGTGTGCTGCCTCAGAGGAACCATCCAACTAGCTCTGCCAAGCTTTTGTACTTCTGGAGAGAGAAAGCAGAGGTGCGGACTGGAACTGGAGCCTGTTGATACAGAATGTAATTCATCATGTAATTCTGAAATAAACATATTAAACGTAATTATATATATGACTACTTATGTAATATACATCAGCTGCACAGCAAAACAGCCTGAATGTGTCCAGAGTGATTCAATATAAACCTAGTATCATATAACAACTTATATAAATGTCGTAATTATGTAATTACCCCTCAATAACCATGTTCCGTAAACTGAACGTGTACCTACATACGACAGTACCCGCACATAGAGACGCTATTAGACCGAAAGTCTTACAGGATGCTAGAATTTCATGGCACCCGTCAGCTCTTCCCCTCCTGGTCATGGTAAAAGCTTGCACCTTGATTTGACTCCTTGATGCATTTTAAGATGGTTCTTGGCCGTGCTACGCATCAGGTGTACGGGTAACCGCGGGTCTGATGAATTGGACTGGACAGGTGGCATCTGCTACAAATTTTCCCAGCTAGGAAATGTTCGTGCAAGGTAGCCTGGAAGCCCAGAGCCTGTGTGTTTTGACTGAGCGCCAGTGGTCTAAATGGACAGGGTTAACATTGTGCTCTCTAAAAGCTGCACAGCTGTTCGCAGGTGAGAGACGGTGTGAACGAGGCCCAAACGTCCACTCCCTAAAACACCGGCCGTCAGACTCGTGTTTGGACTTGGCATGTAGTGCATTCTAATGTAAATCAAATGCCTGGACACTCAGTTCATATTCACCGGCCGTGTGATTTAGTTCTAGAATAGAGTAGCCTATAATAGAAGAGAATAAAAGAAAAGAATACTACAGAATGGAATATTCTATTGTAGAATAGAATAGAAACATATAGAACACATGAAAACGAATGGAATAGAATAGAATATATTAACAGAACAAAACCGAATCTATATAAACAGCTTTATAGAATATAATAGAAAAATTTGAACAAATTAAAATAAGAAAGAAATACATTAGAAAGAATTAGAAAGTATAGAATAGAATAGAATAGAATAGAATAGAATAGAACACAGAGTAGAAGTTAGAGTAGAATACAATTAGAATAGAATAGAACACTTTTATAGAATAAAATACCTTTTTTACAACAAAATAAAACAGAACAGAATACATTCAAAACAGAATAGAATACATAGACAGAAGAAGAATAGAGAAGAATTGAATTAAATAAAGTAGAAAATAACAGAAGACCTTTAGAGCATAGAATAAAAATAGAACAAATGAAAATATAAAAGAATGGAATACTTTTTAAAGAATATAATATAGAATGGAACTGAAAATAAAAGAATAGAATAGAGCAGTACTGAGTAATTTAAAACAAAGGACAGAATACCTTCATAGAATAGAATAGAATAGAATAGAATAGAACTATACAGGACAATATAGAATACATTTATAACACAAAACAGTATGCTTTTATAGAACAGAATAGACTCAGAATAGAATGGAATAGAATACTATAGAACTAAAAACTAATCTGAACAGAACAATATAGAGTTCATTTATAACAAAGAACAGATTGGTTTTATAGAACAGAATAGAATAGAATAGAATAAAATAGAATAGAATAGAATAGAATAGAATAGAATAGAATAGAATAGAAAAGAAAATAACAAATTCAAAATAGAAAATTTAATGCAACAGACCTAAATAGAGCAAAACAATATGTAGTACATTTATAACATAGAATAGAATAGAATAGAATAGAATAGAATAGAATAGAATGGAATGGAATGGAATAGAATGGATTAGAAGAGAAGAGAAGAGAAGAGAAGAGAAGAGAAGAGAAGAGAAGAGAAGAGAAGAGAAGAGAAGAGAATAGTATGGATTGGAAGAGAAGAGAAGAGAAGAGAAGAGAAGAGAAGAGAATAGTATGGATTGGACTAGAAGAGAAGAGAAGAGAAGAGAAGAGAAGAGAAGAGAAGAGAAGAGAAGAGAAGAGAAGAGAAGAGAAGAGAATGGAATAGTATGGATTGGAATGGAATGGAATAGAATAGAATAGAATGGAATGGAATGGAATGGAATGGAAGAGAAGAGAAGAGAAGAGAAGAGAAGAGAAGAGAAGAGAAGAGAAGAGAAGAGAAGAGAAGAGAAGAGAATAGTATGGATTGGAATAGAAGAGAAGAGAAGAGAAGAGAAGAGAAGAGAATGGAATAGTATGAATTGGAATAGAATAGAATAGAATAGAATAGAATAGAATAGAATAGAATAGAATGGAAGAGAAGAGAAGAGAAGAGAAGAGAAGAGAAGAGAAGAGAACGGAATAGTATGGAATACAATGGAATGGAATAGAATACAATACCTTAATTGTAATTCTAATGGAATTATAATTCAGTTTGTGACTAATGATAATGAATTACCAGAATAAAGGAAAATGGAATTATCACATTCTTGTTTCTATGTGTCAGGTAATAAAGGTTAACCTGTGAGTGGTCTGGGTCAACAGTCCCCACCACTCCGCCCCACTGTGTCGTCCTACCTCTGTAACTGTGCAGGAATTCTAACGGAAAATAACAGGAATATCCTTAAAGTGTTCACAACGCCACCGGAGCTGGGCCCAGACCGAGCAGGTGCCTGAGGAACCGGAGCTCCTCCACACTTTCAGACGTCTGTCTGACGTTGGCTTGATGTGCGTTAATATCTCAGCAATTTACAGTAGAGTGGAAAGAGCGGTCCGAACGTCAGAGCGCCGCAGACGGTTTAACTAGCGCTGGACCCCCGGCCTTAAGATCAAATACATACTGTTCTTCTCCGTCAGTGACCCACATATACGCCTCGGGCCGGATAATTTCATAATTGGCTGAAATGATGCGTGTCACAAGATTCGGGGGATGTTTTTCTGCTCCTCTGACTCGGCTCTCACAGTCACAGCCAGAGATCTGAGGAGAACAAAGTGGCACTGAGTGTCCTGCAGAGCCGAGCGGTGGAATTACAAACACGCAGCGCTCCTCAAACTCACAGGCCAACCAAACACCATCCGTCATACGGAGCCGCACTGCAGAGACACAGCTGAAGCGCTCAGCTTGACTCACGACGGAGTTTGAGTCCGGTGGCTTTTAGCCTTCTATACCGTGACCCCCTCCGTGGCTTCAACGTAAACATGAACTGCGACTGAACTGTCCTTCCTCCCTTTACGGTCTCGGACTCGTGATGGACGGAGCTGCTCGTCATGGGACGGAGATCTGCCTTTTTTAGCACGAAGAGGGAGCACATCTCAGCTGCGTCCGGCTAATCCAATCAGCATCCGTTTCTATGGAGGCCTAATAACGCAAGTATGCTCAGACATGAAACATACATTGTGCTGCCCCAGTAGCCCCAGATCTGATTATACAACACAAACATCTGATCTCACGGGGCATCTAGAACCCGCACAGCCTGAAACCGCCTTCGCTACCGGAGCTGCTCTTCTGATACTGTCCAAAAGTATCCAGACGCCCTAATTAGTGAGTGTCAGTATCAGTACCTGACCCCACTAATGCTCAATCAAATCCTCACAGCAATGTTCCAACATCAGTACCTGACTGCACTAACGCTTTCGATCAAAGCCTCACAGCTATGTTCAAACCTCAGTACCTGACCTCACTAATACTCAATCAGACCCTCACAGCAATGTTCCAACATCAGTACCTACCCTCACTAACACTCAATGAGATCCTCACAGCAATGTTCCTACATCAGTATTTGACCCCACTAATGCTCAATCAAATCCTCACAGCAATGTTCCAACATCAGTTCCTAACTTCACTAATATTCAATCAGATCCTCACAGCAATGTTCCAACATCAGTACCTGACCTTACTAATACTCAATCAAATCCTCACAGCAATGTTCCACCATCAGTGACTGAGGCGTGGAGCTTGATGTTCTCCTCTCTCTCAGAGATGGAAGTGCTGTTTATCTAAAGGGGGTCGGTATTGGTGGGTGTACCTGGTGTTCCAGGTGGTTGCTAGGAGTCTAATCACCTGTTGACCCTTAGGGACTCTGCTGGGTTTTCACCGACCTTCCTCCAGCTCTCTTCTGTGGATTTCCAACATTGATAACTTGTATCTTTAGTTTAGTGCTCTGTATAACCCTCTCCGTATCCAGACTATCAGATTCATACAGACATCAAATACGGAATTCCTACCACATTCCTGTCCCTTAACCCGATCCGCATACCCGCTCAGGCCGACCTGTGTCATGCGGCTGATTGGAGGGCGTGCGCGTGTTTTGATATGCTCTGCTCTGGTGTGCGATTCACCTAAGCTCAATTACCTGCACCTCCCTTTCCCTTCTGAACACGCAGGGAAACCTGCAATCCATTTCAGGCCCCGCGTGATTGGCATGTGAGTGCAGGAGTGGGATTTAGGAGCGGATTTATGATTAGCACTTTTCCAGGCTGTGTGTGTGTGTGCTCAGTGCACCTGTCCGGTGAGTTTTGGGGTCCACGGTAAAGAAGGAAGACATTTCTGAGCACAGTAATGAACCGGACCCTCATGGGACCACCATCATTACTGCCACTAGCCCAGAACTGCCCTGTATGATGGGTGAGCATGTGTGTGAGTGGGGAAGGTGGGGGTGTTACATCTACACTGACGAGTTAATGGACAAGAACTTCTATAGATGACTGGGCCCACACTGCAGCGTGAAATATTTGAGACCCGACTGGACCCAACGTCAGTCTGCGCTCAGATGACATTTCTAAATTTTGTGGGCTACAATCGAGTTCAGACAGAACTTTGTTGGGCTACAGTCGAGTTCAGACAGAACTTTGTTGGGCTACAGTCGAGTTCAGACAACTTTGTTGGGCTACAGTCGGTTCAGACAGAACTTTGTTGGGCTACAGTCGAGTTCAGACAGAACTTGTTGGGCTACAGTCGAGTTCAGACAGAACTTGTTGGGCTACAGTCGAGTTCAGACAGAACTTGTTGGGCTACAGTCGAGTTCAGACAGAACTTGTTGGGCTACAGTCGAGTTCAGACAGAACTTTGTTGGGCTACAGTCGAGTTCAGACAGAACTTGTTGGGCTACAGTCGGTTCAGACAGAACTTTGTTGGGCTACAGTCGAGTTCAGACAGAACTTTGTTGGGCTACAGTCGAGTTCAGACAGAACTTTGTTGGGCTACAGTCGAGTTCAGACAGAACTTTGTTGGGCTACAGTCGAGTTCAGTCAGAACTTTGTTGGGCTACAATCGAGTTCAGACAGAATTTGTTGGGCTACAGTCGAGTTCAGACAGAACTTTGTTGGGCTACAGTCGAGTACAGTCAGAACTTTGTTGGGCTACAGGCGGTTCAGACAGAACTTGTTGGGCTACAGTCGAGTTCAGACAGAACTTTGTTGGGCTACAGTCGAGTTCAGACAGAACTTTGTTAGGCTACAGTCGAGTTCAGACAGAACTTTGTTGGGCTACAGTCGAGTTCAGACAGAACTTGTTGGGCTACAGTCGAGTTCAGTCAGAACTTTGTTGGGCTACAGTCAAGGTCAGACAGAACTTTGTTGGGCTACAGTCGAGTTCAGACAGAACTTTGTTGGGCTACAGTCGGTTCAGACAGAACTTGTTGGGCTACAGTCGAGTTCAGACAGAACTTGTTGGGCTACAGTCGAGTTCAGTCAGAACTTTGTTGGGCTACAGTCGAGTTCAGACAGAACTTGTTGGGCTACAGTCGAGTTCAGACAGAACTTTGTTGGACTACAGTCGGTTCAGACAGAACTTGTTGGGCTACAGTCGGTTCAGACAGAACTTGTTGGACTACAGTCGGTTCAGACAGAACTTGTTGGGCTACAGTCGAGTTCAGACAGAACTTGTTGGGCTACAGTCGAGTTCAGACAGAACTTGTTGGCCTACAATCGAGTTCAGACAGAACTTTGCTGGGCTACAGTCGAGTTCAGACAGAACTTGTTGGGCTACAGTCGAGTTCAGACAGAACTTTGTTGGACTACAGTCGGTTCAGACAGAACTTGTTGGACTACAGTCGAGTTCAGACAGAACTTGTTGGGCTACAATCGAGTTCAGACAGAACTTTGCTGGGCTACAGTGAAGTTCAGACAGAACTTTGTTGGGCTACAGTCGAGTTCAGACAGAACTTGTTGGGCTACAGTCGAGTTCAGACAGAACTTGTTGGGCTACAGTCGAGTTCAGACAGAACTTGTTGGGCTACAGTCGAGTTCAGACAGACCTTGTTGGGCTACAGTCGGTTCAGACAGAACTTTGTTGGGCTACAGTCGAGTTCAGACAGAACTTGTTGGGCTACAGTCGAGTTCAGACAGACCTTGTTGGGCTACAGTCGGTTCAGACAGAACTTTGTTGGGCTACAGTCGAGTTCAGTCAGAACTTTGTTGGGCTACAGTCGAGTTCAGACAGAACTTTGTTGGACTACAGTCGAGTTCAGTCAGAACTTTGTTGGGCTACAGTCGAGTTCAGACAGAACTTGTTGGGCTACAGTCGAGTTCAGACAGAACTTTGTTGGGCTACAGTCGAGTTCAGACAGAACTTGTTGGGCTACAGTCGAGTTCAGACAGAACTTTGTTGGGCTACAGTCGAGTTCAGACAGAACTTGTTGGGCTACAGTCTTCAGACAGAAGTTGGGCTAAACGAGTTCAGACAGAACTTGCTGGGCTACAGTGGGTTCAGACAGAACTTTGTTGGGCTACAGTCGGTTTAGACAGAACTTTGTTGGGCTACAGTGGGTTCAGACAGAACTTTGTTGGGCTACAGTCGGTTTAGACAGAACTTGTTGGGCTACAGTCGAGTTCAGACAGAACTTGTTGGGCTACAGTCGAGTTCAGACAGAACTTTGTTGGGCTACAGTCGAGTTCAGACAGAACTTTGTTGGGCTACAGTCGAGTTCAGACAGAACTTTGTTGGGCTACAGTCGAGTTCAGACAGAACTTGTTGGGCTACAGTCGAGTTCAGGCAGAACCTACAATCGAGTTCAGACAGAACACTTTGTTGGGCTACAGTCGAGTTCAGGACAGAACTTGTTGGGCTACAGTCGAGTTCAGACAGAACTTGTTGGGCTACAGCGAGTGTCAGACCAGTTCAACTTGTTGGGCTACAGTCGAGTTTAGACAGAACTTGTTGGGCTACAGTCGAGTTCAGACAGAACTTGTTGGGCTACAGTCGAGTTCAGACAGAACTTTGTTGGGCTACAGTCGAGTTCAGAGACAGGACTTTTGTTGGACTACAGTCGAGTTCAGTCAGAACTTTGTTGGGCTACAGTCGAGTTCAGACAGAACTTTGTTGGACTAAGTCGAGTTGAGACAGAACTTGTTGGGCTACAGTCGAGTTCAGTCAGAACTTTGTTGGGCTACAGTCGAGTTCAGACAGAATTTGTTGGGCTACAGTCGAGTTCAGACAGAACTTGTTGGGCTACAGTCGAGTTCAGACCGACTTGTTGGGCTACAGTCGAAGTTCAGGAGAACTTTGTTGGGCTACAGTCGAGTTCAGACAGAACTTGTTGGGCTACAGTCGAGTTCAGAAGGAACTTGTGGGCTACAGTCGAGTTCAGGCAGAACTTGTTGGGCTACAGTCGAGTTCAGACAGAACTTTGTTGGGCTACAGTCGAGTTCAGACAGAACTTGTTGGGCTACAGTCGAGTTCAGACAGAACTTTGTTGGGCTACAGTCGAGTTCAGACAGAACTTTGTTGGGCTACAGTCGAGTTCAGACAGAACTTGTTGGGCTACAGTCGAGTTCAGACAGAACTTGTTGGGCTACAGTCGAGTTCAGACAGAACTTTGTTGGGCTACAGTCGAGTTCAGACAGAACTTGTTGGGCTACAGTCGAGTTCAGACAGAACTTGTTGGGCTACAGTTGAGTTCAGACTGAACTTGTTGGCTCAGAGTTCAGAACTTTGTTGGGCTACAGTCGTTGGACTACAGTTCAGAGTTCAGACAGAACTTTGTTGGACTACAGTCGAGTTCAGACAGAACTTTGTTGG
This sequence comes from Prochilodus magdalenae, assembly GCA_024036415.1. Taxonomy (NCBI): domain Eukaryota; kingdom Metazoa; phylum Chordata; class Actinopteri; order Characiformes; family Prochilodontidae; genus Prochilodus; species Prochilodus magdalenae. Next base: position 33,881 of record JAMWET010007719.1, read on the forward strand.
ACTACAGTCGAGTTCAGACAGAACTTTGTTGGACTACAGTCGAGTTCAGACAGAACTTGTTGGGCTACAGTCGAGTTCAGACAGAACTTTGTTGGACTACAGTCGAGTTCAGACAGAACTTGTTGGGCTACAGTCGAGTTCAGTCAGAACTTTGTTGGACTACAGTCGAGTTCAGTCAGAACTTTGTTGGGCTGCAGTCGAGTTCAGACAGAACTTTGTTGGACTAAGTCGAGTTCAGACAGAACTTGTTGGGCTACAGTCGAGTTCAGACAGAATTTGTTGGGCTACAGTCGAGTTCAGACAGAACTTGTTGGGCTACAGTCGAATTCAGAGAGAACTTTGTTGGGCTACAGTCGAGTTCAGACAGAGTTTTGTTGGGCTGCAGTCGAGTTAAGACAACTTTGTTGGGCTACAGTCGAGTTCAGACAGAACTTGTTGGGCTACAGTCGGTTCAGACAGAACTTGTTGGGCTACAGTCGAGTTCAGACAGAACTTTGTTGGGCTACAGTCGAGTTCAGACAGAACTTTGTTGGGCTACAGTCGAGTTCAGACAGAACTTTGTTGGGCTACAGTTGAGTTCAGACAGAACTTTGTTGGACTACAGTCGGTTCAGATAGAACTTGTTGGGCTACAGTCGAGTTCAGACAGAACTTGTTGGGCTACAGTCGAGTTCAGACAGAACTTGTTGGGCTACAATCGAGTTCAGACAGAACTTGTTGGGCTACAATCGAGTTCAGACAGAACTTTGCTGGGCTACAGTCGAGTTCAGACAGAACTTTGTTGGGCTACAGTCGAGTTCAGACAGAACTTGTTGGGATACAGTCGAGTTCAGACAGAACTTGTTGGGCTACAATCGAGTTCAGACAGAACTTGTTGGGCTACAGTCGAGTTCAGACAGAACTTGTTGGGCTACAGCCGAGTTCAGACAGAACTTGTTGGGCTACAGTCGAGTTTAGACAGAACTTGTTGGGCTACAGTCGAGTTCAGACAGACCTTGTTGGGCTACAGTCGGTTCAGACAGAACTTTGTTGGGCTACAGTCGAGTTCAGACAGAACTTGTTGGACTACAGTCGAGTTCAGTCAGAACTTTGTTGGGCTACAGTCGAGTTCAGACAGAACTTTGTTGGACTAAGTCGAGTTGAGACAGAACTTGTTGGGCTACAGTCGAGTTCAGTCAGAACTTTGTTGGGCTACAGTCGAGTTCAGACAGAATTTGTTGGGCTACAGTCGAGTTCAGACAGAACTTGTTGGGCTACAGTCGAGTTCAGACGGAACTTGTTGGGCTACAGTCGAATTCAGAGAGAACTTTGTTGGGCTACAGTCGAGTTCAGACAGAACTTGGGCTACAGTCGAGTTCAGACAGAACTTGTTGGGCTACAGTCGAGTTCAGACAGAACTTTGTTGGGCTACAGTCGAGTTCAGACAGAACTTGTTGGGCTACAGTCGAGTTCAGACAGAACTTTGTTGGGCTACAGTCGAGTTCAGACAGAACTTTGTTGGGCTACAGTCGAGTTCAGACAGAACTTGTTGGGCTACAGTCGAGTTCAGACAGAACTTGTTGGGCTACAGTCGAGTTCAGACAGAACTTTGTTGGGCTACAGTCGAGTTCAGACAGAACTTTGTTGGGCTACAGTCGAGTTCAGACAGAACTTTGTTGGGCTACAGTCGAGTTCAGACAGAACTTGTTGGGCTACAGTCGAGTTCAGACAGAACTTGTTGGGCTACAGTCGAGTTCAGACAGAACTTGTTGGGCTACAGTCGAGTTCAGTCAGAACTTTGTTGGACTACAGTCGAGTTCAGACAGAACTTTGTTGGGCTACAGTCGAGTTCAGACAGAACTTTGTTGGGCTACAGTCGAGTTCAGACAGAACTTTGTTGGGCTACAGTCGAGTTCAGACAGAACTTTGTTGGGCTACAGTCGAGTTCAGACAGAACTTGTTGGGCTACAGTCGAGTTCAGACAGAACTTTGTTGGACTACAGTCGAGTTCAGACAGAACTTGTTGGGCTACAGTCGAGTTCAGTCAGAACTTGTTGGGCTACAGTCGAGTTCAGACAGAACTTTGTTGGACTACAGTCGAGTTCAGACAGAACTTGTTGGGCTACAGTCGAGTTCAGTCAGAACTTTGTTGGACTACAGTCGAGTTCAGTCAGAACTTTGTTGGACTAAGTCGAGTTCAGACAGAACTTGTTGGGCTACAGTCGAGTTCAGACAGAATTTGTTGGGCTACAGTCGAGTTCAGACAGAACTTGTTGGGCTACAGTCGAATTCAGAGAGAACTTTGTTGGGCTACAGTCGAGTTCAGACAGAGTTTTGTTGGGCTGCAGTCGAGTTAAGACAACTTTGTTGGGCTACAGTCGAGTTCAGACAGAACTTGTTGGGCTACAGTCGGTTCAGACAGAACTTGTTGGGCTACAGTCGAGTTCAGACAGAACTTGTTGGGCTACATTCGGATTTATAGACGTGTCTAATCCTTAAACAGACCTGTACTCCCACACACCTACACTCATGACTGTAACACAGAGAAGGTGATGTCATATGGGACATTAAGGCTGATATACGGAATCCCACCGATAACTTCAACCATAATAATAACTAAGAGCCGCTGAAGCCTCTGGAGGCCTGGGGGGGCGGCGCGGTGGGTTCAGATGATTGACCGTCCTGCTGACCGTCGTTAACGTTTGCGCCTCTTTCAGCCAAAATATCGGTTCATCGGTGACGGTCGTTTACTTGAACTGCTAAAACTGCAGCGTTTTGGAGGGAAGGTGAGGTCATGGTGGGGTCATCTGGATTCCTGCCCCCTCCCTCTCTCGTCTCTAATACACAGAAGCCCATGGCTTCACAGTGGGCACTTTACAAGGCCTATAAACTTTTATGTGCATTTACAGACCAGAAAAGCCCACTGCTGTAAATTGCCTGTGTACTTATGTTTTCCAGGGACCAAAAAGAGAAAGCCTCACAACTCTGTGGCTCCTTTGAGCTGCTGGGCTATAAGCACAACGTCCCCATGGGGCCAGCGATCAGGAGCCATAAGCTATTGTTGCCGTTTTGCCATGCTATTCCCTTTATTACATAATAATGGACATATAATTATGTAATTACATAATTATTACACAGCGGGTTATATTTTGAAGTGCATTTACATTCTCTATTGGCACGATTGAGTCTGCACTCACTTCTTTTCCACCATAAAACGACTAAATGAGAGGAAAGCGTGCTTTTCATTTATACAGAACAGGACTGCAATAACTTTTCACCAAATTCCAATCAAAATAAAATATCTCCTCTCCTGCTTTCAGATGGTAATGTGGCATGGCCCGGGAGTTTAGAGTCTGTCTTCACTTTGCACACAGTTTCTCTTCGCTTGTCTGGAGTGATTACCCGAAACGTAAGAAGACACCACGGAGAACCGAGGAGAGGTAATTCCTTATCAAAACATTTTGTTGTTCTCCAAAAGCGGAGAAATCTGACATCAATTACGGAACGCTACACAACCATGACTTTAATAGCTCGTATCGCCGCTCGTGGCTGCGTTTCTGATCTAGAGCCGGTGCCATGTTATTTAATGGGAGAAGTTAGGAGCAGGCCAGCAGTTATTTTATTAACGTTATTATTTGTGTTCCAGTTTCAGATCTCCTTTCGCCGGGGCTGATTGGGTTTCAGCCCCTGCAGGTCTGATGCCAGCTTTCCTAATTCAACCCACAAATAAAAACAAGCCCACCACACGGACAAAGCTACACTGTACAAGCCGTGAGTTGACGTTCGGGGTAGTTTAGCAAGTTTAGGTAGGAACACAGAGCAGTCCTCGTCTGCTGCCACTGAAACACCTCTCTGGCTGGCTGTAGCTGGAGAAGCTTTGGAGGAAGGCCACTGGCTGGCTGCTCACCAGTTAGCTATGGACACTCTGAGCTTCGTCAGTGGGGTAGCATCCTAGCTGGGTCCCTAGAGGTCACCTTTAGAGTTACTACTGTCGTATTGCTATGGGATACCACACAGTGGGAAAGTGAGAGACCTTTAATTCATTCACCTTAAAATCAAACCACCATTACGTACCAGCTATACCATATTCAGATGTGACGGAAGTAGTCTAGTACCTTGCTTAAGTACCAATAAACCAAGATAAAGTCAAAATATGACTTATATTTTTTATGTAATACAATAAAGGTATATATAATATATATAAAATAAAATAAAATGACCATATATATATATATATATATATATATGTATATACAAATAACAGTTCTTTTTTTAAAAAATCTGTTTTTTCATATATATATATATATATATGTATATACAAATAACAGTTCTTTTTTTAAAAAATCTGTTTTTTCATATATATATATATATATACAGATTATTTTTGAAGAAAATATGGGCAACACGTGTATTTATAATGTTTTATAAATGCGTTTATAAAAATTTATATTGCATGCATGATGCCTTATAATACCTGGAATGTGTGCACGATTGCTCTAATAGTAGGAGTTATAAGTAGTTACAATTATAATAGTTCCTAATTATTAAATCTTAATTATAAGAGTAGGAATAATTTCTTTGGAAGTTATTAGTTCCTTAATCCAGTAAAAATAAAATACTCGAGTTAATGTGAAATGTATGTTTTCCACTGAGGTAGAAGTATAAAGGTACACACTTTAAAAAATAAAAGCATTTCTTTAAAAATCTGTTCTGATCTGTTTCAATAAAGCAGACGTGTAAGAAAATATGGGCAAAGCTTTTTATGCATGTGTATTCACTATGCTTTATTAATGCATTTATAAGAGGTTATATAGCAGGCATAATGCCTTATAATGCCTGGCCTAAGTGTGCACAGTTGCTCTAGTACTGATAGTTATTAGTAGTTATAATTACACTACATAAGACTGAATAAACCCCAGACCATCACACTTGAGCATGAGTTCTATGGTAACTGAACAGAGATTATAATGCATTATAGCACCTGACTTTATAAATTCACTTGTTTTATAAAGTGGCTCTTTGATGTAATTATAGAGCTTAAGCGGAAGTGTACACACACTTATGCCTGGTATTATAAGGTCATGTGTGCCATATAAATGCTCATACATGCATATAATAAAATATTACCAGCTCAGGATTCATGGGACATGTTACCAAAATAGATTTTACTAAGGATGAGGGATGAATAGATGCCACATAGAGGAGGGCGGGTCAGTGTGGCTGTGGATGAGAATTTGGGGATCTGCCTTGAGTGAGGACATGCAGTTTGAAGGCTGTGGGTTAAAGGAGATGGTAGGACCTAAGAAGGTACAAAAATGAATGGGAGTCTATGGGAGGAACGAGGGATGAATGGATGATACATAGAGGAGTGCAGGTCAGTATGTCTGTGGATGAGAATTTGGGGATCTGCCACCAGGTGAAGACATGGACTTGTAGGTTAAAAAGTTTGACTGGAGCTGTAAATGGATGGGACTCTATGGGAGAAACGAGGGATGGGGAAAAAGACAAACAGACGAGTGTGGGGTCAAACCAACATTGAATTCCTGCTCAGGGGTCTGCCCTGAGGTACTGTATGTGAAATGGTATCTGCGGGTGGAGCAGATGTACAGTTGATGTGCATGCACTTTTCCAGCCCTTTCATTCCCAACGGGAAAAACTTCCCAAAACCCAAACGCTGTACACAAGCACACCATTCCCGATCAGACGAAACATTCCCGAGCTGGAATGGTTGGAATCTATTGACCAAGAGGAACCAAGAAGAACATAAACTGGATGAAAATAGTGTTATGCATTGTGCAATCACTAATAATAATAATAATAATGATAATAATAATGATGGGTGTTTCCTGCCTTTCGGACACGGAACGCTGGGATACGCTCCAGCATCCCTCATGGCCCACAAGGATAAGCAGCTTAGAAGATGAATGAATAAACGAATGAATGAATGAATAACACTAATGATGATCAGCATGACATTCCTACAAATGTCAAAATATTAGACGCGATGACAAGCAGCAAATTCCGCCTAAGCCGGCGGATTACGGAAGATCTGGTGATGCAACAACATGAACCCGTTATTATGTCCCCGTCTCATGTGCCTTTGACAGCAGTTTGGTCTGCTCCAGCAGAAACCCAACCCCGC
>JAMWET010007719.1:45000-59976 GCA_024036415.1 Prochilodus magdalenae
GGGGGACTTTATACCCGTCTAGAACGCGATTGGCTTTGGACATAGTGACCTTAAGCTCATAGGCTGCTGGTCTGTTGATTTCATATAGAGATTACCAGGACCAGAACCAGAACTCAAGAGGAGGAACTCCTTAAGATCTTGAGGAGGAAGCTCAGAGAGGAGCCAAGACTTAAAATGAGAAACTTTCTGACAGCGTAAAGAAGAACCCCTGAGTGGAACCAAGATTCAAGATAATAAACTCCTGAAACTGAGGAGAACCAAAAGCCACATGGATAGGGCTTTTAGGCAAATGAAGAAGAACCACTGAGAGGAAGCAAGACTCAAAAGAAGGAACTCAATAGAGCATAAAGAAGGATTGCAGGGGGGAACCCAGATGAAAAAGGAGAAGCTCCACAACTTAGAGGAACCAAGACTCGAAAAGACAAACTCTGCAAGTGCATGAGGAAGAACAACTTATCGGAACCAAGACTCGAAAAGACAAACTCTACAGGTGCATGAGGAAGAACCACTTAGAGGAACCAAGACTTGAAGACAAACTCTACAGGTGCATGAGGAAGAACAACTTATCGGAACCAAGACTCGAAAAGACAAACTCTACAGGTGCATGAGGAAGAACCACTTAGAGGAACCAAGACTCGAAAAGACAAACTCTACAGGTGCATGAGGAAGAACAACTTAGAGGAACCAAGACTCGAAAAGACAAACTCTACAGGTGCATAAGGAAGAACCACTTAGGGGAACCAAGACTCGAAAAGACAAACTCTACAGGGGCATGAGGAAGAACAACTTAGGGGAACCAAGGCTCGAAAAGACAAACTCTACAGGTGCATGAGGAAGAACCACTTAGGGGAACCAAGACTCGAAAAGACAAACTCTACAGGTGCATGAGGAAGAACAACTTATGGGAACCAAGACTCGAAAAGGCAAACTCTACAGGTGCATGAGGAAGAACCACTTAGGGGAACCAAGACTTGAAAAGACAAACTCTACAGGTGCATAAGGAAGAACAACTTAGGGGAACCCAGACTTGAAAAGACAAACTCTACAGGTGCATTAGGAAGAACCACTTAGAGGAACCAAGACTTGAAAAGACAAACTCTACAGGTGCATGAGGAAGAACAACTTAGAGGAACCAAGACTCGAAGACAAACTCTACAGGGGCATAAGGAAGAACAACTGAGAGGAAGCAAGACTCAAAAGGAGGAACTCAATAGAGCATAAAGAAGGATTGCAGGGGGGAACCCAGATGCAAAAGGAGAAGCTCCACAATGTAGAGTAACCAAGACTCGAAAAGACAAACTCTACAGGTGCATGAGGAAGAACCAAGATGCAAAAGGTGAAGCTCCCTAAGAGCACAAAGAACCACTAAGAGGACCCGGGAAACACAAGAAGAATTTCTTTGGGAGCCTGAAGAAGAACCACTGAATGGAACCAGAAGTCAAAAGGAGAATCTCCCTAAGAGCATGAAGGAGAACCACTGAGAGGAACCAGAAGTCAAAAGGAAAAACTCCATAAGAGAATAAAGAAGAATTGCAGCGAGGCAAAAGGAGAACCGCCTTAAGAGCATAAAAAGAACCACTTACAAGAACCAAGACTCATAAGGAGAACCTCTCCAACTGCATGAGGAAGAACCTCTTAGAGAAAACCAATGCACAAGGTGAAGCTTCTTAAGAACACAAAGAACCACTAAGAGTACCTGGGACTCAAAAGAAGAAACTCTCTGAGAGCATGAAGAAGAATTGTTGAGTGGAACCAGATTCAAAATAAATAAATTCCTAAAGACCATCAAAACAAACAGCTGAGAGGAACCAAGACGCAAATAGAGAACCTCTCAGAGAGCATGAAGAACAGCTACTGAGAGGAACCAAGACGCAAATAGAGAACCTCTCCGAGAGCATGAAGAACAGCTACTGAGAGGAACCAAGACGCAAATAGAGAACCTCTCCGAGAGCATGAAGAACAGCTACTGAGAGGAACCAAGACGCATATAGAGAACCTCCCTAAGAGCATGAGGAAGAACAGCTGAGAGGAAATGAACTCAAATAGAGAAGGTCTTCAGGCACTGAGAGGAACCAAGACCAGGGGGCCCGGTCCTCCTGTGAGCCGCAGTAGTAGAGGTTCACCATATGCCAGTTGAGGATCAGTGAGGTCTGGACTCCCTCCTCAGATGTTCGGAGTGCACTGGTTCTGTCAGAGGCATAATGAAGTTCAGTGGCTTCATTACTGCAGACGGACAACAGTAACAGTGACCTAATTACATTTACCCAGAATAGCCAGCGCGCACTCCGACCCCAGAGGGGCGACGAGGGCGAGAGGGGCGACGAGGGCGAGAGGGGTGACGAGGGCGAGCGGCCCCACCCTGCCTATAATAAACATCTCCTTAAATCGGCATCAGAGCGACCCTGTGAAGGCTCGTATGCTGTTCCACCCGTGCTGCCTCAGAGTAGACCGGAGCTTATGAATGGAAGTTCTGCAGCGTTTGTTCTGGGTGCAGCAGAACGTGGAGACTAAATTTAGCTGGAACCTCAGGACACATATTTCTGCTAATTTAGCACAAATGCTGACAAACGATCCTGGCAGGAAAGTCCCACAAGCGGAATTAGACTCTTCGCGATGGTGCGAGCGCCATGATGATCTTCCTGCATTTATATCCCTCCGGAAAAATAATCAGTCCATAACTCAACCAAGGGAACCTGCTGGAGACGCACTCATATCCAGAGCTGCTGCTCTCGAAACAGGTACCTAAATCTGATTCACAGAAAGGAGAGGAGAACCGTTACCAGCTGAGAACAAGCTTACAGGATTCCCAGAATTCGGTCATACGGTATTAAACGGTTCTCCGACGTTCTACAGCGGTGGTAAGTCTGATTGACGCAGGCTGAGCTAAAATCCCAGGGAAATTCCAAGGGAAACCCGGAAGTGTGACAGTAAGACCTGGTTTAGGTTCTACACTGATGCGGTTCTACACTGATGCGGTTCTACACTGATGCAGTTCTACACTGATGCAGTTCTACACTGATGCAGTTCTACACTGATACGGTTCTACACTGTGCCACTTACTTCCTATGATTTGCCCCTAGAATGAAACAAGCTGCTTTGTTGAATATGGTTCTAAGTGGAACCTTTTAGAAAATGGGGTTCCCCTATTAAAACAATATATATAAATACCATATACAGGACAGTCTAAAAAAACATTTCCCCAAGAACCACTGTGTGCCAAGAACCATTTAGGCATGCCAATACTTTCGTATACACTCTCAGGGAAAGATGGTTCTTCATTGGTTCTTCAGTGAAGATGATCGTTCTATCTAGGACCATGAACGAGCTGAAATGATTCTTTGCATGGTAAAATGGTTTTGGACTGGACTGATGGTGAATGTGTTGTATATGGTTCTATGTGGAACCTTGTAGAAACTGGGTCTAGATAGCTCTACTGGGGTTCTCCTATTGCTATGAGTCAAACAGGTATCTGGAAGCCCATTCCAGCTGCAGCAGAGCACTGAGGTGCCTGTGGTTGCGGGTCAGCCAGTGATCCTGGCGATCCAAGTGTTCCCAGATGGGAGTCAGCGGGCCAGGGAAGGACACCAAAGTCACTGTCGTCCTTCCAAACTGCTCATGCACCACCTTGCGTGGTGAAGTGGGGCATAATCCGGTTGACAGGTACCTTAACCATGGAGGAGAACGTGTGCGGGTCAACACGTACGGGTGCACATGACCTGCTAGGGTCGCCAAACAGCCCTTGGCGTTCCAAAACTCATGGAGTGGTATTGGTGGGTAGTGATCATGCCAGGAAAACCTCCCCCAGTCATGTATACTGCTGCTGCCACCACCCTCCGTTGACCCACAGGTGAAGGTGGTTCTAATGTGTTTGATGGCTGATCTGAGTCCGTGTAAACTGGACGTGACGCTGATGGTGAACCTTGGTGAACACTGGCACCTGAACTGTCTCCTTCGTACGCCCTGACAGCGTAGCGGACGTTCGGTGGTGATCCCTTACTCCGGTGCTCCGGCGTTCATTATTGAGGTTACCTGCTCCACCATGGTGCACTGACTGCTCTGTACCTCTGGCCGGAGTCGTCGACCCCCTCTGGCGTCCATGGTCCAGGGGGCACCCCAGTTATGCCAATGGGACGAACTCAATTTGGGAGAAGTCCGTTCCCTGTAGACCTTCTCTACAGCGTTTCTAGAACTTCCCACGAAGTTAGCAGTTTCTGAGATGCTACCACCCTTCGCCGGAACCCATGCCTGTTTGGCCCTTGCCCATGAGGATCGTTTTTTAAACCCGGTCATGTGGCTCTTCTGAAGACCTTGACCGAGTTCATTCCAAACCAGGGCAGTGTATATGGAAACACTGAGGCGCGAAATTCATCAAGGGAGCCTGGTCTGATCCAACGTATCTAATCCCGTCGTCTGGTGGAGAGCCCGGTGGCAACACCAGCCTCGGGCGTAGGGGTCAGTGTGTTCCCATGATTCCGCCGCGAGCCAGAGGCCTGAAAAACATTACCGTCTTCCCTTAGAACATCCGAAAAGTCGCACGTACTTAAATTTCTACCCTGTCATTTTTAGCCAGGGTGCTCTGCGTTCCCAGCACCTCTCTCAGGGGTGTCGGGCCCGCTCCGCTGTCCAGCTGCATTATGGGGCGAAAATAGGCCTCTGGAGAAAGTCTCACGAGTGACTGAGCGGAAAAAAGAGAAAGCCTCTCCTACGGTTTGATCTTTGTGCAATATCTGCCACATATGGTTCGGTTTAGGAGGCAGGGGTGGTCCCGCAGATATATTTTTATTCTAATTCGCTGTAAGTAATTGTAAATTAAAGTATCGCTGGGCGTCTATGCGCTCCAGGTGGCTTCAGGGGGCCTCCGCATAGCTCTGAATATAATAAGCTTTCAGCGCCTGCAATTTGCACAATTGTACAGGGAGAAAATAATGGAAATTTAATATTTATATAGGGGCAGCTTCTAATGCCCGTTGCAATAAAGCCTGGCCAGAAATCGTCAGATTACGTTACAATCGGAACCACCTGCGAATCGCAAATTGAGTCTGGGATACAGTTAAGGAGCTATCGTAAAAAAAACAGCTCTTTGCAACAGCTTTGTAACTCCAGACTGGTTGCTGAGTCTGAACTGGGGCGATAAAAACTTGGGTTGGACTTGAAAGTGCTGATATTACAGCGCCTCAGTAAGACTGAGGCCCAGCGTGTGTAGACACGGCTCTGACCGCACCATGGCTGCCTTCTCGGCTCACTCTGGGTTTAGCCAGCACATGCACTGATAGACCCCAGAGGGGTTTGACTCCTGCCCCTGCACGTCCTGAGGGTAGTGCCCTACTGATTGGTGTGTATAATAATTCCCTTCCCGAGAGGTTCTGAACATGAGCTCACCGGACAAACGTACCCAGTAATGTGTAGTCCCTCCACCAGCACCAGTAACAGCTGGGACTGGATTTGGGATGTACTGGACCAGTTCCTGGAAGTAGCCACATCAGTGTTCAGACACTCCTACATCTAAGAACTGGTCAGGTGGTCCAGATGTGGTGGATGCCTTCCCTGGCCCAGTTCCGAGGAGAATTCCCTGTAGACTGGGATTGTATCCACTGCTGGTAGACCCGTATGACCGTACGCTTCCACACACCTGCAGATTCAGCTACTTCCTCCACACTATGGTCTTTGGCCACGCCCACATGCAGTCCCTCCTTTTAGCCAATCAGTAACATCTGCTCTGGAGCCATTTTCCACACATGGAACGAGACACTCCCTGCCCGGTTCAGCCCTGAAGCAGAGCTCCGTGAACTTCCTCGCGCTTGGATAGCTTCCTCTGGTGCCTACAGTGATTTGCAACCAGGCTACCACGGTGCTTCACCAGCAAGTCCTCCACAGCCACTATCCAAGGGACCTCACTGCCAGTTCTTTTGGCGTTCCCACAATGGCAACAACATGGACACCTCAGAGAAGACAACAGGCGATGGGCCTGGTGAGTTTGGGGCCTGTAATTCCAGTTTCCTGGAGACTATAAGAGGCAGCATAGTTCCATATGTCTGAAGTCGGCGACTCGTGTTTTCTCCAAGTTGCGGTGCTCTGGATTTCTCTGGTCTTCCGGACCTCCACAACTGGCATAGCATGTCGGCATGTCTCAGCATAGCAGCCTGACGTTTGCCCAAGTCTGACACACGTTGGTGAGATTCTGGTCTCTGTATCTCTGGGTCCCTGAAGGCTAGTATGCGATCCAGGACTTGGGCATCATGCTCCACAGACCTGTGGCTTCATTAAGGACTTTTCATGCCGAATTTAGATTCTGGTGGCAAGGCATTCCCTTCTCCTGTGGATGCACTCCTGACATCGTCAAATTCCACTTGATTTAATCACGGAATTCTCAAGTTCAAAAAATCTGAAGTAGTGCGACCCAGAGGGCATAGTGGAGCCGGGGGAGGGGCCGAACACACTGACCGGGAGAACCTCCCCGTAAGCCAAAGACACACTGGCGAATCCCCAGTCAAGTGAGCCAGAGTGCTTTATTTATACAGACATGCCAAACGACCCAAAGCATAACTTCGATACCAGGCCTACGAGTCCTTTGCCCCTCAGACTCGCTTGCCCTGCTGTGGCATGCAGGCCACACGTCCCTCACTCTCTCTTCAGTGTGTAGTGTGTAAGCCACATGTCCTCCCTCCACACCCTGGAGACACGGCCAGTTTACAAGGGCATGGTGCCCTGCCGTCTGATCGCACACACTTGTATGTGATCTGTGGGGGCCCACGTGCCCACTTCTGGAGGTAATAGCAGGGACTCACACCTGCCATCAAGCTAACACAGACCCCACCAAGCACAGCACATAACAAACAACATTACCGCACACATATACACCAGCACAAAGTATATGCTGCCAAACATATGTGTACTGGCTCCAGGAGACATCTGAGGGCCCAACTCAGGGTGGTGGCGGCAGTGTACATGTCTGAGGGACGTTTCCCAGGCATGATCTTGGGCACTGCATGGAGTCTCTGAACGCCAACAGCCAGTCCTAGCACATGATATGTACATGTATGTGTTGACGTTCTTCCCTGAGGGTAACGGTGGTACCTATCAACAGGGTAATGCCCCACCTCATCAGGCAACGTTAGGGTACCATCCTCAATCCACTGGAGTACATCTGTGATCGCCAGGATCGCTGTGCTGATCAACAGCCACACAATCTGCTGCAGTTGGATTGGGCAGAAGTGCCTCCTGATACGTCCATGTCCTGATGTCTCACTAGAGTCATCTGAAGTCAGAGTATTCTGATATGACTGTGTAACCGTCTGTGACCGGATGTGGCATGGACTGGACGAGGTTCTGGATGTAGCCACATCAGTGTTCAAACTCTCTCACATCAAAGAATTGGTCAGTTGGTCCAGATTTGGTGGAGGCCTTCCCTGGCACAGTTCCGAGGAGAATTCCCTGTAGACTGGGATTGTATCCACTGCTGGTAGACCCGTATGACCGTACGCTTCCACACACCTGCAGATTCAGCTACTTCCTTCACACTATGGTCTTTGGCCACGCCCACATGCAGTCCCTCCTTTTAGCCCATCATTAACATCTGCTCTGGAGCCATTTTCCACACATGGAACGAGACATTCCCTGCACTGTAGCACCTCTTCCCAATCTATGGATCCCGTCACTCACACCCCCACTCCATCATCCCCTTCCTTATCCGTACATTTGCTGTGATCCACCTGCAGAAACACAGTGCAGAGGATGAAGAGCACAGGCTGCTGCCCCAGAGTCAATTTACTGCCCACTGCTCTCTCTCTCTCTCTCTGCCCCCTCTCTCTCTCTCTCTCTCTCTCTCTCTTTCTCTTTTGTAGGCCTTGTGTTCTGAGATGGTCTGTATGATTTGTGCAAGCTACTGTTCCGGCATTCCTGAGGCCGGATAAAAATATCAAAGCTCTTGACTTGCGTACAAGACTCTTCGCTTTGAACCCCAGGAATACATCACATAAAAGTCTCATCAAACCTAATTTATAGCTTCATACAATCTGCGCACCGTCTCCTGGACACAGATGAAGCCTGGCGGCAAGAAAACAAAGCGGCTCGAGAAGGAGGTCTGCAGCTGACGGCTCCTTATTGATACCGTAAGGAGGCTGCGAGGCGTGCAGCCTGGCATTACAAGGTTAGAACGTTTATACATATGGGCAGCCATGGTGTAACTCATATCAGCTCTGACACCTGACGTCAAAAACACACAGCTGAAACATCAACAGGTTCTCTTTAGAGCACAGGAGGTCAGGGGTGGGGAACCGAGGGCCGGGGTCCAGCACAGTCGATATGCCTGGGCAAACGCTCCAGCTAACCCTGATACATTGCCTGATATCTCCTACGCTAGCGTGTAAAGAGGTATATAGAGGGCGTTTATAGACTGATATCTCCTACGCTAGTGTATAAAGAGGTATATAGAGGGCGTTTATGGACTGATATCTCCTGTTCTAGCATATAGGAGCGTTTATTGAGGGCGTTTATGGACTGATATCTCCTGTTCTAGCGTATAGGAGCGTTTATTGAGGGCGTTTATGGACTGATATCTCCTGTTCTAGCATATAGGAGCGTTTATTGAGGGCGTTTATGGACTGATATCTCCTGTTCTAGCGTATAGGAGCGTTTATTGAGGGCGTTTATGGACTGATATCTCCTGTTCTAGCGTATAGGAGTGTTTATTGAGGGTGTTTATGGACTGATATCTCTTGTTCTAGCGTATAGGAGTGTTTATTGAGGGAGTTTATGGACTGATATCTCCTGTTCTAGCATATAGGAGTGTTTATTGAGGGCGTTTATGGACTGATATCTCCTGTTCTAGCATATAGGAGCGTTTATTGAGGGCGTTTATGGACTGATATCTCCTGTTCTAGCGTATAGGAGTGTTTATTGAGGGTGTTTATGGACTGATATCTCCTGTTCTAGCGTATAGGAGTGTTTATTGAGGGCGTGTATGGACTGATATCTCCTGTTCTAGCGTATAGGAGTGTTTATTGAGGGAGTTTATGGACTGATATCTCCTGTTCTAGCGTATAGGAGGGTTTATTGAGGGCGTTTATGGACTGATATCTCCTGTTTTAGCGTATAGGAGTGTTTATTGAGGGTGTTTATGGACTGATATCTCCTGTTCTAGTGTATAGGAGTGTTTATTGAGGGCGTGTATGGACTGATATCTCCTGTTCTAGCGTATAGGAGTGTTTATTGAGGGCTTTTATGGACTGATATCTCCTGTTCTAGCGTATAGGAGTGTTTATTGAGGGCGTTTATGGACTGATATCTCCTGTTCTAGCGTATAGGAGTGTTTATTGAGGGCGTTTATGGACTGATATCTCCTGTTCTAGCGTATAGGAGTGTTTATTGAGGGAGTTTATGGACTGATATCTCCTGTTCTAGCGTATAGGAGTGTTTATTGAGGGCGTTTATGGACTAATATCTCCTGTTCTAGTGTATAGGTGCGTCTATTGAGAGTGTTTATGGACTGATATATCCTGTTCTAGCGTATAGGAGTGTTTATTGAGGGGGTTTATGGACTGATATCTCCTGTTCTAGCATATAGGAGCGTTTATTGAGGGCATTTATGGACTGATATCTCCTGTTCTAGTGTATAGGAGTGTTTATTGAGGATGTTTATGGACTGATATCTCCTGTTTTAGCGTATAGGAGTGTTTATTGAGGGTGTTTATGGACTGATATCTCCTGTTCTAGTGTATAGGAGTGTTTATTGAGGGCGTGTATGGACTGATATCTCCTGTTCTAGCGTATAGGAGTGTTTATTGAGGGCGTGTATGGACTGATATCTCTTGTTTTAGCGTATAGGAGTGTTTATTGAGGGCGTTTATGGACTGATATCTCCTGTTTTAGCGTATAGGAGTGTTTATTGAGGGTGTTTATGGACTGATATCTCCTGTTCTAGTGTATAGGAGTGTTTATTGAGGGCGTGTATGGACTGATATCTCCTGTTCTAGTGTATAGGAGTGTTTATTGAGGGCGTTTATGGGCTGATATCTCCTGTTCTAGTGTATAGGAGTGTTTATTGAGGGCGTTTATGGACCGATATCTCCTGTTTTAGCGTATAGGAGTGTTTATTGAGGGCGTTTATGGACTGATATCTCTTGTTTTAGGGTATAGGAGGGTTTATTGAGGGCGTTTATGGGCTGATATCTCCTGTTCTAGTGTATAGGAGTGTTTGTTGAGGGCGTTTATGGACCGATATCTCCTGTTCTAGCGTATAGGAGCGTTTATTGAGGGTGTTTATGGACTGATATCTCTTGTTTTAGCGTATAGGAGGGTTTATTGAGGGTGTTTATGGACTGATATCTCCTGTTCTAGCGTATAGGAGCGTTTATTGAGGGCGTTTATGGACTGAAATCTCCTGTTCTAGCGTATAGGAGCGTTTATTGAGGGCGTTTATGGACTGATATCTCCTGTTCTAGAGATTTACATTACATTAAGTAATTTGATTAAACTGAAAGAATGCTAAACTAAACATTATCTGGTCTGCTACGTAACCGAGGTCCTTCCATCGTGGTCCTGCATTGAAACGATTCCTACATTAGATGATGAGTACACGTTTGTTGTGTAAGGGAATTACGGATGATGTCATGCCGTTTTTGTGACTGGCAGTCAGAAAATTCCAGCGTCAGGAGACCCTCGAGGAGATATGGAAGTGATTATATATCTGGCTTCCTCTTTCCTTCGCTGACTCCTGGATGTTTCACTGTTGCAATCCTTTTCTTTTCTCCCCCTTCACTTTGTAGGAGCCGTGTTTCTCAAGGACGGAAACATAACTTGTAGGAATAATATTTTGGCAACATAGCAACAGTCAGAAGGAAAATGAGGAGCGAGACGTGAAGTGCTGCAGTCGACACAGAAGGCCGTGCAGGTTAACATGATCAGAATTCAGTTTTCTGTAATTATCGCTGGGCTTCCTCCGGCTGCACTACGACTGAATACACTCACTGTATATCAGCAGCCATCATCTGATCGCTGCTTTCTCGCAGCAGCTGCTTCAGATGCATCTCTGAGATTTACCCTATAGACCACTGATTAATCTGATTACAGCTGAGCTCATGTGATGCTGCGGCCTTATTTGATAGAGCTGATTCTAATTGATTTCATATGAAGAAACGCATGGAAAAGCAGTTACTGGGGGCGAATCTCAAAAATATAGGCTCTCTTACGTTAACTCGTTTAAGTGATGGCTTAGCCAAAAATCTAATTTAGTCCATCAGCCAACACAAGTGACAATTCACAAAATCCTGATACTGACACTATATAATATTAGCAAATCTGTAAAAATGTATTTATTTATGACCTTTATCACTTATTATAGTATATAACTGTAATCGCAAAGCTTACAGGAGCCTTTGTAAAATTGTTAATGGTCTAATGTCTTCTATTCTGCTATATGAGAGTGTTTCTTGAGGGTGTTTAGCATAGGAAATAAGCTAGAATGTGAGATATCAGTCCATGAACACCCTCAATAAACACTCGTATATGTTACATTAGGAGATATTAGCCCATACACGCCCTCAATGAACACTCCTATACGCTAGAACAGGATATTTCAGTCCATAAACGCCCTCAATAAACGCTCCTATACACTAGAACAGGAGATATCAGTCCATAAACACCCTCAATAAACGCCCTTATACGCTAGAACAGGAGATATCAGTCCATAAACACCCTCAATAAGCGCTCCTATACGCTAGAACAGAAGATATCAGTCCATATACACCCTCAATAAGCGCTCCTATACGCTAGAACAGAAGATATCAGTCCATATACACCCTCAATAAGCGCTCCTATACGCTAGAACAGAAGATATCAGTCCATAAACGCCCTCAATAAACACTCCTATACTCTAGAACAGGAGATATCAGTCCATAAACGCCCTCAATAAACACTCCTATACGCTAGAACAGGAGATATCAGTCCATAAACGCCCTCAATAAACACTCCTGTACGCTAGAACAGGAGATATCAGTCCATAAACACCCTCAATAAACACTCCTATACGCTAGAACAGGAGATTTCAGTCCATAAACGCCCTCAATAAACGCTCCTATACGCTAGAACAGGAGATATCAGTCCATACACGCCCTCAATAAACGCTCTTATACGCTAGAACAAGAGGTTTCAGTCCATAAACGCCCTCAATAAACACTACTATACGCTAGAACAGGAGATATCAGTCCATAAACGCCCTCAATAAACACTCCTATACGCTAGAACAGGAGATATCAGTCCATAAACGCCCTCAATAAACTCTCCTATACACTAGAACAGGAGATATCAGTCCATAAACGCCCTCAATAAACACTCCTATACTCTAGAACAGGAGATATCAGTCCATAAACACCCTCAATAAACTCTCCTATACACTAGAACAGGAGATATCAGTCCATAAACACCCTCAATAAACTCTCCTATACACTAGAACAGGAGATATCAGTCCATAAACGCCCTCAATAAACGCTCTTATCCGCTAGAACAAGAGGTATCAGTCCATAAACGCCCTCAATAAACACTCCTATACGCCAGAACAGAAGATATCAGTCCATAAACGCCCTCAATAAACACTCCTATACACTAGAACAGGAGATATCAGTCCATAAACACCCTCAATAAACACTCCTATACGCTAGAACAGGAGATATCAGTCCATACACGCCCTCAATAAACACTCCTATACACTAGAACAGGAAACACTACTCTGGTTTTCTAGGGACTTTATGGACTAATATCTCCTATTCTAGTGTATAGGAGGGTTTATGTTGGCCACTCATACACTAATATGTATAGATTAGTTTCCAGCTCATCATAGTTTTAGTCAAGTCTGGGTGAATTAGACATGCCGTCTCCCCAATGCTACATAAGCTTACATAACTAACAATAATAAAACTACAGGCGCAGGCTCCGCACACCGAGCATTTCTTGGCCTACATTTTGTTCAAAGGAAAATCCGTGCAAATTTGATTGTTTATTCGCCAAACTATCACTTTAATACCAAGGACTCTCCTGAGCCTTAACACTACAGGCCCCATCCTCAGGGTTTCCAACATTTGATGACCAGCCAAGTGCTCATCACTGTTATACGACATCCTGACTTAATGCCTAGTCAGCGGAGCCACGTTCAGTTCATGCCAAAATACAGCTTAACACTGCAAATGCGTTCAGCCCCATTGTCAGGCCAAATGTAGAAACCCATCCAAAAGTTTCCTGAAGTAGTCCTTAAAGCACGTTCCTGCTTTCTATGCGACTCCAGGGTTTGAGCCGAGCTCTTGAGAGCAACTGCCTGGAACGGGCTATTATAAGGTCATTGTCTCTTCGGCGAGCGCCTTTCCCCCACGGAGGAGATATGGACAGCCGTAAAGGAAATTATGTCATCAGTCAGCCATTACGAGCTTTAGGAAAACATATACGCATGTCCTGCCACAACGGGCCCGGAAACAGCCAAAATCCCACCAAAGATTAAATCGCTTGTCCAGCGAGTGGCGATAATAAAGGTCAGCTTGACAGTTCTGCTCATACCCGCCGAGCTAAAGCACAGTTTCTGACGGAGAGTGGTCCCGTAAGCATCCCAGAGGAAATAACACTGAAACCTCTGTGCGTGTCGGCCTTCGTTAAGCTGGATCCACACCCATATCCCAACACCGTGGCAACTTACCAAAGAACTCCATACAACAGAAGCAACATAGTTGCTAGCCTGTTGCTAAAAATGAATGGGAGTCTATGGGAGGAACGAGAGATGAAGACATATAGAGGAGTGCAGGTCAGTATGTCTGTGGATTAGAGTTTGGGGGATCTGCCCTGAGTGAGGACATGCAGTTTGGTGGCTGTAGGTTAAAGGAACCAAAAGGGTTTGAATGGGGTTGGAAATGAATGGGACTCTATGGGAGGAACGAGAGATGAATAAACGACACATAGAGGAGTGCGGGTCAGTATGTCTGTGGATTAGAGTTTGGGGATCTGCCCTGAGTGAGGACATGCAGTTTGGTGGCTGTAGGTTAAAGGAACCAATAGGGTTTAAATGGGGTTGGAAATGAATGGGAGTCTATGGGAGGAACGAGGGATGAATAAACAACACATAGAGAGGTGCAGGTCAGTATGTCTGTGGATTAGAGCTTGGGGATCTGCCCTGAGTGAGGACATGCAGTTTGGTGGAAGCAATAGGGTTTGAATGGGGTTGAAAATGAATGGGACTCTATGGGAGGAAAGAGGGATAAGGAAAAATGGCAAACAGATGAGTGCGGGTCAAACCAACATTGAACTGGTGCTTGTGGGTCTGCCCTGAAATGGTATGGGTGAAACGGTGTCTGTTGGTCGAGTGGAAGTACAGTAGATAAGTGTGCACTTTTCTACCCCATTCATTCTTAATGGAACAACATTCCGAACTGTACGCCGATTAGACTGAACATTCCGGAGTTGGAATGGTGGCTATATCTGGAAAACTGCAGGTTAGCTGACAAGAAATGTGTGCCAAGAAGAAGAAGAAGAAAGAGAAAAGAAGGAAGAGGAATAGAGTATTGCTCAATTACTAATAAAATCTGCCGGGTCGGATTTACCGGGAACGCTGAGTTGGATTCCCACCCTTAAATACTCAAGATCATTCAGAGCCAACCCGAGTGGTCCGACTTGGAATGTCATGTTCTGGAGAACCATCCACCCAGCTTTGATGATAGGAACCAGACGTCTGCCTGTAAAAGCCAAAGTTACACTGATTACTTCCAGGTTTTCCAGATTTTCCCATCATCAACATTCCATACACACCTGAGACACTTGTAGATTTACTGGAGGTTTAGATAGTCAATAAAGTGTCTATATGTGTGTTCTAGATATGGAGAACCCTGGTTCCCATCACCACCACTGTATAGAACATCTGAACCACCTCACACCAAACCCTCTCTCCCTCACTCTGTACACACCTCACACCAAACCCTCTCTCACTCACTCTGTACACACCTCACA
>JAMWET010007720.1:0-36608 GCA_024036415.1 Prochilodus magdalenae
CTACTTTCTGGGTGATAAGTCCATGAGCGGTTCTAAGACTAACGCAAGAGAACTAGCTTAGGTTTTGTTAGCAGTGTTATCCTCGTAATGTGCTTAAATGCCTAAATACAAGGAGATCTGTGTGTGTGGGCTGGAATGTGAGTGTGAAGTGGAGATATTAAGACGTTCCTTGTAACACCCCCTTGATGAAGGTGGAGATGCCTGTAGCCGGTATGTTCTTGAGTCGGGGTCTGGTCTAGTAGCTCTGAACTGAATTTAAATGAAAGCCTGCTAGAGGCGCTCTAGATGGTCAAAGACCAGCGAGTTGTTGGTATAGAGCTGTGCACTGAATATATGTAGATTATGAATACACCGACAAAGTGTTTCTTTCTATCACTGGACGAAACAGGATGGTCAGGGATACGAAGTGGGTCAATTCTATTGTAGGTGGACTTTTGTACAGATATTTTTCCTCCCTGCTGATTAAGGGGGCAAAGGGCTAACATTACAGTTGTTAGTTTCCCCTCCATACTGTTACCCTGTTGCACTTATTAAATCGGTACCGCTAGCTGAATGTTGGGGAAGGGGGTCCGACTGAAAGTCATTCACACTGTTTATTCAGTCCTTTAATATTGTGTTATATATTTTCTGTTTCTGATATTCGGTGTGTTGGTGATGTCTTAACGAGGCGGTCGGTACATGAGTGAGTGAGAGAGGGTTTGGTGTGAGGTGTGTACAGAGTGTAGGGATAAAGAGGGTTTGGGTGTGAGGTGTGTAACAGAGTCGAGTGAGAGAGGGTGTGGTGTGAGGTGGGGTACAGAGTGAGGGAGATCGGGTGTGGGTGTGAGGTGTGTACAGAGTGAGTGAGAGCAGGGTTTGGTGGTGACAGGTGTGTCACAGAGTGTAGGGATAGAGCGGTTTGTTTGTGAGTGTGTTTGTATCACTGAGTGTGATGAGAGAGGGTTTGTGGTGTAGAGCGTGTGTACAGAGTGAGGGATAGAGTAGTGGTTTGGGGTCGCGGTGTGTACAGAGTGATTGAGAGAGAGGGTTTGGTGTGAGGTGTGTACAGAGTGAGGGAGAGCAGGGATTTGGTGTGAGGTGTGTGTGACATGAGTGAGGTGAGAGGAGGGTTTGGGTGTGAGGTGTGGTTACAGAGTGAGTGAGAGAGGGTTTGGTGTGAAGGTGTGTACTGAGTGATGGAGAGCGGGGGGGTTTGGTGTGAGGTTGTGTAACAGAGTGAGTGGATAGAAGTGGTTGGTGTGTAGGTTGTGTACAGAGTGAGGGAGAGAGGGTTTGTGTGTGAGGTGTGTACAGCAGTTGAGTGAGAGAGGGTTTGGTGTGAGGTGTGTACAGAGTGAGGGAGAAGAGGGTTTGGTGTGATGAGTGCTGTACAGAGTGAGTGAGAGAGGGTTTGGTGTGAGGTGTTTACAGAGTGAGGAAGAGAGGGGGGAGGTTTTGGTGTGAGGTGTGTTACAGAGTGAGGGAGGAGAGGGTTTGGTGTGAGGTGGTGTACAGAGTGAGGGAGAGAGGGTTTGGTGTGAGGTGTGTATCCGAGTGAGGGTGAGGAGGGTTTGGTGTGAGGTGTGTTCAGAGTGAGGGAGAGGCAGGTTTGGTGTGAGGTGTGTACAGAGTGAGTGAGAGAGGGTTTTGGTGTGAGGTGTGTAACAGAAGTGAGGGAGAGAGGGTTTTGGTGTGAGGTGTGTACAAGAGTGAGGGAAGAGGGGTTTGGGTGAGGTATGTACAGAGTGAGTGAGAGCTGGTTTGGTGTGAGGTGTGTACAAGAGTTGAGAGAGAGGGGTTTTAGGTGTGAGGGTGTGTAACAGAGTGAAGGGAGAGGGTTTGGTGTGAGGTGTGTACAGAGTGGAGGGAGAGAGGGGTTGTGGTGTGAGGTGTGGTCCAGAGTGAGGGAGAAGCGGGTTTTGGTGTGAGGTGTGTACAGAGTGAGTGAGAGAGGGTTTGGTGTGAGGTGTGTACAGAGTGAGGGAGAGAGGGTTTGGTGTGCGGTGTGTACAGAGTGAGGGAGAGAGGGTTTGGTGTGAGGTGTGTACAGAGTGAGGGAGAGAGGGTTTGGTGTGAGGTGTGTACAGAGTGAGGGAGAGAGTGTTTATTGTCAATACTGTCGCCAAAGACTTTAAAGCCCCACTCTGGACCAAGCTAGCCTGTGGCTAATCCTGGCGAGGTCGGTCATGTGATGTTAGCGCAGAGCGTAGCTTTGTTAGCTCATATGTAGCATTACTAATGTGTTTTAGCCCCTAAATGACCTCATATGTCCGAGGATCCGGTGCAGCTCGGAGGAGATATGTACTCAGGACTGATAGTGACGGGTCTGGAACACTTCTGGGTGCTAAGGTCCATGCGGTTCTAGAAAACGACAGAGAACTAGCTTAGGGTTTGTTAGCAGTGTTAGCCTCGTAATGCTAAAGCTAAAGAAAGGAGATCTGTGTGTGGGCTGGAATGTGATGTGAAGTGAGATTAAGACGTCCTACACCTTGATGAAGGTGGAGGCTGTAGCGGATGTCTGGTCTGGTCTGGTTAGAGCTCTGAAACTGAAGTTAAATGAAACCTGTACTGAGGGCTCAGATGGAAAGTCCCAGTGTGTATAGAGCTGTGCACTGAATATATGTAGATTATGATACACCACAAAGTGTTCTTTCATCACTCGGAAACAGATGGAGGACGAAAGGGTATTTTGTAGGTGACCTTTTGTAGATTTTCCTCCCTCTGATTAAGGGGTCAAAGGGCAAATCAGTTGTTAGTTTCCCTCCTACTCCCTGTTGCATATTAAATCGGTACCAGCTGAATGTGGGGAAGGGGTCGACTGAAAGTCATCACACTGTTTATTGTCTTTAATATGTGTGTATATATTTCTGTTTCTGTATTCGGTGTGTGGGATGTTTAACGAGGTGTGTACAGAGTGAGTGAGAGAGGGTTTGGTGTGAGGTGTGTACAGAGTGAGGGAGAGAGGGTTTGGTGTGAGGTGTGTACAGAGTGAGTGAGAGAGGGTGTGGTGTGAGGTGTGTACAGAGTGAGGGAGAGCGGGTTTGGTGTGAGGTGTGTACAGAGTGAGTGTGAGAGGTTGTGGTGTGAGGTGTGTACAGAGTGAGGGAGAGAGGGTTTGGTGTGAGGTGTGTACAGAGTGAGTGAGAGAGGGTTTGGTGTGAGGTGTGTACAGAGTGAGGGAGAGAGGGTTTGGTGTGAGGTGTGTACATGTATTGATGCATATTACAGATGTGAATGAGCACTAGAGGCTGTAATGTGTGTAATGAGTATATAGTGAGTGTGTATTAAGTATGAGTGTGTAATGAGTATATAGTGAGTGTATATTAAGTATGATTGTGTAATGAGTATATAGTGAGTGTATATTAAGTATGAGTGTGTAATGAGTATATAGTGAGTGTATATTAAGTATGAGTGTGTAATGAGTATATAGTGAGTGTATATTAAGTATGAGTGTGTAATGGTTAAGAGTCTGTATGATTGTGTAATGAGTATATAGTGAGTGTATTATTAAGTATGAGGTGTTGTATATAGTGAGTGTATATTAAGTATGAGTGTGTAATGAGTAAATAGTGAGTGTATATTAAATATGATTGTGTAATGAGTATATAGTGAGTGTATATTATGTATGAGTGTGTAATGAGTATATAGTGAGTGTATATTAAGTATGAGTGTGTAATGAGTATATAGTGAGTGTATATTAAGTATGATTGTGTAATGAGTATATAGTGAGTGTGTAATGAGTATATAGTGAGTGTATATTGAGTATGAGTGTGTAATGAGTATATAGTGAGTGTATATTGAGTATGAGTGTGTAATGAGTATATAGTGAGTGTATATTGAGTATGAGTGTGTAATGTAATGAGTGTATATATGTCCATGATGTGTAATGAGGTATTAGTGAAGTATAAGTATGAGTGTGTAATGAGGACCGTATATGTGAGTGTAATATTACAGTATGAGTGTGTATATTTGGAGTGTAATAGGTGAGTGTGTATATTAGTGCGTGTAGATGATGTATGATGTGTAACGAATTATCGTGAGTACGTATATTGTGTGAGTAGTATATATTAAGTATGAGTGTGTAATGATGAAAGTGAGTGTATATTAAAATGAGTACGAGTAGTAGGAGTGTATATTAAGTATGAGGAGTTGAGTGTAATGAGTATATATATGTGAGTGTATATTTATGAGGTATATTATGTATGATTGTGTAATGAGTATATAGTGAGTGTATATTAAGTATGAGTGTGTAATGAGTATATAGTGAGTGTATATTAAGTATGAGTGTGTAATGAGTATATAGTGAGTGTATATTAAGTATGAGTGTGTAATGAGTATATAGTGAGTGTATATTAAGTATGAGTGTGTAATGAGTATATAGTGAGTGTATAGTGTATGAGTGTTATGAGTATATAGTGAGTGTATATTGAGTATGAGTGTGTAATGAGTATATAGTGAGTGTATATTGAGTATGAGTGTGTAATGAGTATATAGTGAGTGCATATTGAGTATGAGTGTGTAATGAGTATATAGTGAGTGTATATATTAGCGTGTGTATGAGATAAGTGTGTATTAAGATTGAGTAGTATAAGTGAGTGTATATTAAGTATGAGTGTGTAATGAGTTATATAGTGAGTGTATATTAAATTATGAATTGTGTAATGAGTATATAGTGGAGTGTGTATATTAGTGAGTATTAAGTATGAGTGTGTAATGCGTATATAGTGAGTGTTATTAGAGTATGATCTGTGTAACGAGTATATAGTGAGTGTATATTAAGTATGAGTGTGTAATGAGTATATGAGGTGTCATGAGTGTAATATTAAGTGAGTGAGTATGATTGTGTAATGAGTATATAGTGAGTGTATATTAAGTATGAGTGTGTAATGAGTATATAGTGAGTGTATATTAAGTATGAGTGTGTAACGAGTATATAGTGAGTGTATATTAAGTATGAGTGTGTAACGAGTATATAGTGAGTGTATATTAAGTATGATTGTGTAACGAGTATATAGTGAGTGTATATTAAGTATGAGTGTGTAACGAGTATATAGTGAGTGTATATTAAGTATGAGTGTGTAATGAGTATATAGTGAGTGTATATTAAGTATGAGTGTGTAATGAGTATATAGTGAGTGTATATTAAGTATGAGTGTGTAATGAGTATATAGTGAGTGTATATTAAGTATGATTGTGTAATGAGTATATAGTGAGTGTATATTAAGTATGAGTGTGTAATGAGTATATAGTGAGTGTATATTAAGTATGAGTGTGTAATGAGTATATAGTGAGTGTATATTAAGTATGAGTGTGTAATGAGTATATAGTGAGTGTATATTGAGTATGAGTGTGTAATGAGTATATAGTGAGTGTATATTGAGTATGAGTGTGTAATGAGTATATAGTGAGTGTATATTGAGTATGAGTGTGTAATGAGTATATAGTGAGTGTATATTAAGTATGATTGTGTAATGAGTATATAGTGAGTGTATATTAAGTATGAGTGTGTAATGAGTATATAGTGAGTGTATATTAAGTATGATTGTGTAATGAGTATATAGTGAGTGTATATTAAGTATGATTGTGTAATGAGTATATAGTGAGTGGTTATAGTAAGATGAGTGTGTAAGAGTATATAGTAGAGTGTATACTTAAAGTATGAAGTGTGTACATGAGTATATATAGTGGAGTGTATATTATAGTATGATTGTGTAAATGAGTATATAGTGAGTGTATATTTAAGTATGAGTGTGGTAATGATTATATAGTGAGTGTATATTTAAGTGTCGATTGTGTAACGAGTATTAGTGAGTGTCTATAAGATGAGTGTGTATGGTCTATAGTGAGTGTATATTAAGTATGGGAGTGTTTAATGGAGTATAAGTGAGGTATATTAGGTATGAGTGTGAAATGAGTATTATAGTGAGTGTATATTAAGTATGAGTGTGTATATGTGTGTGTCATATAGTGGTGTATATTAAGTATGATGTGTGTAATGGAGTATATAGTGACGTGGTATATTAAGGTATGAGTGTGGTAATGAGTATAAGTGAGGGGTAGATAAGTATGATGTGTGTAACGGAGTATATAGTGAGTGTTATTAAGTATGAGTGTGTAATGAGTCAAATAGTGAGTGTATATAATATGTTGTGTAATGAGTATATAAGAGTGGTATATTATGTATGACGTGTGTAATGAGTATATAGTGAGTGTATATTAAGTGATGAGTGTGTTATGAGTAGTATAGTGAGTGATAAATATTAAGGCTATGATTGGTGTAATGAGTAGATAGTGAGTGTATATTAAGTCTGAGTAGTGTAATGAGTCTATAGGGTGTATATTAAGTATGAGTGGTGTAATGAGTATATAGTGAGTGTATATTAAAGTATGAGTGTGAATGAGTATATAGTGCGGTATATTTTTCAAGTCATGAGTGTGTAAGAGTATATAGTGAGGTATATTAGTATGATTGTGTAATGAGTATTATTAGTTGAGTGGTATATTAAGTATGACGTGTGTAAGCGTATATAGTGATTATGGATATTAAAGTATGAGTGTGTAACAGAGTATATAGGGGTGTATATAAGTAGGAGTGTGTAACGAGTATATAGTGAGTGTCTATTAGTCTGATTGTGTAACGAGTATATAGTGAGTGTATATTAATAAGTAGTTGTGTAATGGAGTATATAGTGAGTGTATATTAAGTATGAGGTGTAATGGTATATAGTGAGTGTATATTAAACTGATTGTGTAACGAGTATATAGTGAGTGTATATTAAGTATGAGTGTGTAACGAGTATATAGTGAGTGTATATTAAATATGAGTGTGTAACGAGTATATAGTGAGTGTATATTAAGTATGATTGTGTAACGAGTATATAGTGAGTGTATAGTAAGTATGAGTGTGTAACGAGTATATAGTGAGTGTATAGTAAGTATGAGTGTGTAACGAGTATATAGTGAGTGTATATTATGTATGAGTGTGTAACGAGTATATAGTGAGTGTATATTAAGTATGAGTGTGTAACGAGTATATAGTGAGTGTATATTAAGTATGAGTGTGTAATGAGTATATAGTGAGTGTAATAATCAAGTATGAGTGTTGGAATGAGTATTAGTGAGTGATATTAAGTATGAGTGTGTAATGAGTAAATAGTGAGTGTATATTAAGTATGAGTGTGTAATGAGTATATAGTGAGTGTATATTAAGTATGAGTGTGTAATGAGTATATAGTGAGTGTATATTAAGTATGAGTGTGTAATGAGTATATAGTGAGTGTATATTAAGTATGAGTGTGTAATGAGTAAATAGTGAGTGTATATTAAATATGATTGTGTAATGAGTATATAGTGAGTGTATATTATGTATGAGTGTGTAATGAGTATATAGTGAGGTGTATATGAAGTATGGAGGTGTGTATATGAGTAACATATAGTAGAGTGTATATTACGTATGATTGTGTACATGAGATTATAGTCGAGTGATATTAAAATATTGAGTGTTGTAATGAGTTATATAGTGAGGGTAGACTTATGTATGACCTGTGAATGAGTATATAGTGAGTGTATAGTAGATGAGTGTGTAATGAGGATATAGTGAGTGTATATTAAGTGAGAGTATGTGGAATGAGTATCGTGCGTGAGTGTATATTAAGTATAGTTGTGTAACAGAGTATATCAGTTGGTGTAATTTAAGTTGAGTGTGTAATCGAGTATCTAGTGAGTGTATGTATATGTATGATTGTGTAACGAGTACCATAGTGAATGTATATTAAGTCTATGCGTGGTGTAATTGAGTATATAGGAGTGTAGAGATAAGTATGAGTTGTGTAATGAGTATTAGTAGGATATAAAATATGATTGTGTGTAACGAGTATATAGTGAGTGTTAATTAAGTATGAGTGCATGTCACGAAGTATATAGTGCAGTGTATATTCGATATGATTGTGTTAACAGAGTATATAGTGAGTGTATAGTAAGATGAGGGCTGTATTTAACGAAAGAGTATATAGTGAGTGATATTAAGTATGATGTGTTGTAACGAGTACTTATAGGGAAGTGTATGATTAAGGTATGAGTGTGTAACGAGTGTGTGATATAGTGGAGTGTACTATTAACGGATGATTGTGTATGTGTGAGTTTATATAGTGAGTGTATCATTGATGTATGATTTGGTGTAATGAGATAAATAGGTGCAGTGTATATTGAGTTATGATTGTGTAATGCATATTTAGTGAGTGTATATTAAGTATGAGGTGTAATGAGTATATAGTGGTGTATATTAAGTAGGAGTGTGTAACGAGGTAATATAGGGAGTTGTATATTAAGTATAGATTGTGTAATTAGTATTTATGAGTGCGTATGATATTAGTGTGAGTGATATGAGTATATAGTGAAGATGATTAGTGTGAGTGTCTATTTATGGTAATGCACTTATATAAGTCATGATTTGTACGAGTATTAGTGAGTGTAATATTACGTATGTAGTGGTAAACGAGTATATGACTTGAGTGTAAATATGTATGAGTGTTGTATTTAGATAGACGTGAGTGATATGTGTGAACCGAGTAATCGAATATAGTAGTGTTGTACTATATAGTATGTGAGTCCCGCGTATTGAGTGACGTGTATCAGGTACCTATCAGTATGTAGCGAGGGCTATAGTGCGTGTATATTTAAGTATGAGTTGTCGTAGGAGCGAGTATAATAGTGAGTGTATATAAGTATGTATGATAATGTATCAAGTGATGTAATTCAGTTTGAGTGTGTAATGAGTATATAGTGAGTGTAGATAGTGTGCGAGTAGATGAGTATATAGTGATGTATATATGTAATGATTAGTGTAACGAGTATATAGTGAGTGTATATTATATGTACAGTAGTTAAGAGTCGATGACTAAACGAGTAATAACTCAGGTTCCGGAGTCGGTAATTACTTAATTGTAGCGTCTGGGACGTAGTTCTGCTACACCTGAGCTTGAGTTATATAGTGAGTGGATCCCTACATGTAGCAAACGGCTTAACGAAGTTGTAGTAAAACGAGTTGTAATAGATTCGAGTGTATAATCTAGGTCTGTGTAGTGTCAGAACTAATGAGTACGTATAGTGAGTGTAAGTATTATAATAGTATAATTGAGTGTTTTTTTGTAATGAGTATACTAGTGAGTGTATATTCCGGTATGAGTGGTGTGAATGATGTAGACATAGTGGTGTATAATTAAGTAAGATGTGACCAGGTTTTTTTTTTGACTGTGAGTAAATAGGAGTGTATATTAAGTATGGTGTATAAGTAATGAGTAGTTATAGTGAGTGTATCTTCTAAGATATGAGTGTGTCAGCATGATTAGTAATATAGTGCCGGTACGTATATTAAGTAATGATGTGTAGAATTGAAAACATCTACTATCCGGAGTAAGTGACGTAAGCACGTGAAGCATGTAGTTATAATTAACACATATGATTGTGACTACATAAAGCACCAAGGGTCCTACATATGTGCTCTTATATATCCTCGTGAGTGTATCTTGTAGTATGAGTGTTGTACCTGAGTATATACGTTGAGTTGTATATTCTGTATGAGGGCTGTACAATGCGTATCCTAGTGAGTGTATGAGTTAAGATATGATTGTGAAATGAGTTATATAGTGAGTGTATATTAAGTCTCGAGTGTGTATATGAGTATATAGTGAGCTGTCTATATCCGGTATCGCTATGATGTGTGTCCGATGAGTACTATAGTTGAGTGTACTATTAAGTATGAGTAGTGTAATGTGCGTATATAGTGCTCTCGTCCTCCTTAAGTATGAGTGTGTCCGCGAGTACTATAGTGAGTGGTATATTAAGTATGTGGTGGTAACGACGTATATAGTTCGGTGTATTTAAGATGAGCTGTGTAATGAGTATATAGTGAGTTGGTATCATTAGTATGATTCGGTGCTAACGAGTATATAGTGACATGACATATTAGTATGACGTGTGTAATGAGTATATTAGATGAGGTATATAAGTAATTGAGGTGTAATGGAGTAAGATAGTGAGTGTCATATTAATATGCTGGATGTTGCTAAGCGAGTATAGTAGCATGAGTGTAGTATTTTAAGTATGAGTGTCGTCCCCAACGAGTATATAGGGACGTTGAGTATTATTAAAATGATGTGTACGAGTATATGCAGTGACGTGTATGAATTAAGTTAATGAGTGTGTAAACGCGTATATAGTCTGTGTATCTTAGTAGATGTGATAACGTGCGTGATATGCAGTGAGTGTAGTATTAAGTCATGAGTGTGCAAAAACGAGTATATAGTGTCCGTTGTTATCTATTAAGTATGATTGTGTATATGAGTATATTAGTGAGTGTATATTGAGTATGATTGTGTCTAGACTTATAATAGTGAGTGTATCTTGCCGTATGATTAGGTGTCCTAGAATATCGCTAGTGAGTGTATATCTAAGTATGAGTATGTCAATGAGTATATAAGCTGAGGTGTATATTCCCGTATGAATTGTGTGTATGAGTCTTTAGATCGAGTTGTATATGAACGTATGATTGTGTGTAATTAGTATTTAGTGAGCTGTATATTCAGTCTGCTTATGTCACCATGTGTAATGAGTTCGTAGTGTCGTGTAAGATAAGTATGAATGTGATGTATGAGTAGTATCCGGGAGCTGTATCCTTAAGTATGACTTGTGTAACGAGTATCTAGTGAAGTGTAATAAGTCGTGATGTGTAAACAAAAACGGTACTGCGTAATAGTCGTGCAGTATATAGTGAGTGTAAATTGCTGTATCGAGTGTGTGTCATGAGTATATAGTGCCGTGTATATTCCGAAGCTCTCTGATTGCTGTCGCTGCCGAATATATCGGTGAGTGTATCACGCTCAAGTCTCGTGACGTGTGTAATGCGATATCTATAGCTCGAGCTGTATATTAAGTCTGAGTATGTTCTCCTGAGTATCATAGTGAGTGTCCCTATCTAAAGTATGATGTTGTAAATGACGTATATAGTTGAGTGTAACATATTACAGTATGAGTACACCCCCCACGTCACCCCATGAGTATATAGTGAGTGTATTGCCCGTGTCCCATTTGAGTGTGTAATGAGTATATAGTGAGTGTATATTATGGGCTATGAGTGTGTCGCCTGAGTATATAGTGAGTGTCCACAAAAAACACACAGTACTCTTCGAGTGCTTGGTCCCCGCCGTATATAGTAGAGTGTATATTATGTACTGACGTGTGTCCTGAGATATACGTAGAGTGTATCTTTAAGTATGATCTGTGTAATGACGTACTATAGTGAGGTGTATCCATTAGACGTATGTATTGTGTACACGAGTTTATCTATTGTGAGTGTATATTCCAGTATGCGAGTGTGTAATGCAGTATATCGTGAAGTGTCATTATTACAGTACTGATTGTGTCCCCGAGTATCCTAGTGAGGTGTATTATTGAGTATGACGATGTGTAATGAGTATCTCGTGACGTGTATATTGCGTCATGCAGTGTGTAATGAGTATATACCCGTGAGTGCATATTGAGTATGAGTGTGTAATGAGTATATATGTGAGTTGCCTCTTGAGTTATAGGTGTGTCTGCGTATATAGTGCCGTGTATATTGAGTATAGAGTTGTGGTAATGCTGCTATAGTAGTGAGTGTCTATTGAGTACTGAGTGTGGGTCCTGAGCTATATAGTGAGTGTATCGTGCCGTCCTTGAGTGTGTCGCTGCGTATCGTAGGTGAGTTGTCTGATTGAGTCATGAGTGTGTCCTTGAGTATATAGTGAGTGCATATTGAGTATGAGTGTGTAATGAGTATATAGTGAGTGTATCTATATTGTTCACTTTGGGGCAGCCAGGTCTAGGAGGATTCTGGGTGGTTCCAAAATGTACAGCAGCAGCAATGTTTCTGTACCTTCTGCAGGTCTATGCCTTGACCCAATCTATTTTCTGAGGCCTGCAAATGATTCCTCAGACCCCATGGCTTGGAGTTTGCTCTGTGAACTGTGGGACCTTATATAGGCAGGTGTTGGCAATCCCCAATCATGTCCAGTCAGTTCAGTTGGTTGTAGAAACTAGAAGCAATATCAATGCAAACGTACCTCAGCTCACTTTTAGGTGTCGTATCAAAGAGTGTGCACACTTGTGTACATATGATATTTTAGTACAAATATCTACAAACCTGCTTTCACTGTCATTGTGGCTAATTTGTGCAAAGTTTAACAAAATTGATCTGTCTATTTTAGAATAAGCCTGTAACGCAACGAAACATGGAGGAGGTGTGTATCTGGCTCAACTGTACCCGCCTCTGCATGCAACAGTTTTCTGCAGAACACAGTGGTAAGCAGGATGCTCTGTCAAAAGCTCTGCTGCACAGTGTCTAGTTAGATACATTTTATAGATACGACTGAATTTGTTTCATTGGACCTAAAAAAAAACAGAATGTCAGGACAGTGGATCTACACTTACTGCACACTAATGTGGCTTAAAGACTGCTGACTTGGTAGATGACCGGACATTTAGAACCACGGTAACACACTTAGAGCAGTACCAGTGTTCGAGGTTCTCAAAAATAACTGACGCAACATCCCTTTGGCTTCTACAACACTTCTATAAAAGTGTGCTTTGTTGCTAAGGTGTGAATAACACTTCCTGTTGTCACACATCCTTTCAGGCTGTCTTCAAAGACAATCTGTATGTATATTGTCACTTAGACAGCCAACAACCCTGGCCAACAACTGGCCACTTTATTAGAAACACCTACCTTCTACCTCCACTAACTTTATCAGAAACACCCACCTTGTACTTCCACTAACTGGCCACTTTATTAGAAACACCCACCAGTTCCTGCTCCTTGCCGACTCCACCCTACCATCTTCCACACCCAGCTGCAGACTCGATACATTCCCAGATATAAGCAAAGCATTGTTTGTGTGCACTGTATTGCTAGGCTTTACAGGTGAGCATGTTTTTGTGGTGTTTCTTGAAAGACTTTGGTCTGGCCAGAAACGTTTTAGAAGACTGACCACGGTTGTAGGTTCTCTCCAGTCTCAGAGTCTCAGAACCTACTTGAGAAATGGCATCATAACCTAATATGTGTCAATAACATTCTTTTTGATCATTGGCCGAATGTCTTGATCACAGCGTCACATTCTTATTGACACCTTTTATCCTCATTGCTGAGCAGATTCTAGTGATGTTTAGATTTATCAGGGCTGCCAGTAATCAAATAGGTGTGTTTGCTTTAATGTACAAAACCTAAATCTGGCTAAAACATGGTTAACAAATTTGATAAGAAACGACAATTTAGGAACTGTAGGATGTGTTTAATCAGGCTGTATTTTTGTTATATAAAAACTGAACTAAAACTAAATGTCAGTGAAACAGCAGAGAAACACACACAGAGCCAAAGCTTCCCGTTTAATCAGATTAGACAGCATGAACATGCAACATAAGCATAATATTTCACCTCAGACAGGCCGTTTTCCTGCTCACATATATTTATAACAGACTTTTTTTGGATTGCATGTTGGGGCAGCAGGATATGATTCTTTACCTCTTTCTAGAGCGACGCTGGGCTGAGTCTCTACCTGCAGCCCACCCCAACTTCCAGGCTCTTTTGTGTATCACAGTTCCTGCAGTAACTGTAGCTACCAGAAAGACCAGACCAACCAGACCAACTCCACCCAGCATCAGCACCCTCTCAGCCATACTCACTTCATCTAGAAGGATGGAGAAGCAGTAGAAGAGGTTACTGTGCGTACCGCACTAGCTAGCTCTCGACTCTCCACTCTGACAGATCCTGTGTTGCTTAAGAGATAAGATACCCTCGATGTATGACATGCAACTTCAGCAGTAGAGTCATACATACCTCTAGAGCCTTAAGAACTCAACTAACGTCTACCAGCAGAATCTCCCTTCATAATTACGCCATGTTAGAATTGTCCTGTATAATACAAACCCAGTTAGAATCCATTTTAGAACTGTCGATTTGAATATGTCTGCTTCCAACTCCCTATAGAGTTATGATTTTTAAACCACAGCCAAGTTTCTTTAATGTAAATTAATATGAACCTTTTGTTCGTCATGCATTTCACATTTTATAAGTAATTTTAAATTCAATATATGTCATTTAAACTGTGTGGACTGAAACATGATCATACTCGTCTGAATTATGTTTAACCTCAGGGATTTTAATGTCCTTACTTACCTTAAGGTAAAATAATGTATAAAGTTTTAGATTATTTCTTTTCTATTATTTTTGCTTAACCATATCTTCCTAAATTCTACACACAAAAAAACTGTAGTATTTTTAATGATACAACCAACTTGGAAATCCTCCAATGTATCTGGATATAATCGGTGTCCAATGAGAAACATGTATCCTTGAACACTTGAACACAGCAGCTGCTGTTTAGACATCTGGTTCCATTGACATTTAAAAAATAAAATGATATTTTTGCCCTCTCCTGTAAAGTTACCAGTTTGGGGGTACCTGTTTTTCACACTTTTGTGGAAGAATGAGCCGACTAGATGCATATGCATGACGGAGTGACCACTGACCACTCAAGCCGTCAAGGCCTGTACATAAGCTCAGATCACACACCTAGAGAAATTATTCTCTCTTCGAGTATTCTCTCGGAAATCAATCCAGGGAGTCCCTTGAGTCTTTCCAAATCGGGAAAATCCAAATCTCTTGTGCTCCATTCCAAGCGGAGACGGGCTTACGAAGGGATGGCCGGAAGATGGGACCCCTAGAAGCAGCCAAAAGGTCCTTAAAAGAAAAAAGCATTCTGCTGAAGCATCAAGAGCTGCCGACCAAATAAGCCAGCACCAACTGCCAGATGCCAGAAGACGTGACCAGTCGTGGAAGCCCAAGTGACCAGCCAGGCCCAACTCGTCTCCAATGGGTCAACGGACCACCTCCACCAGGGCTGGACTGGTAATCTGGCGTACCGGGCATTTGCCCGATGGGCCGACAGTCATCTTCCCTTTTTTTTCTAAAAGACCGGCCCACAATTTAGAAGGGGCGTCCCATTGGCCCATCTTCAGTATAGACAGTGGACTGAACCAATCAGGATATAGGGTGAGAGCGGCCCCACCCTTTCTCTGCGTGGCCCGCTGTAACTTCCACTGCGCTCAGTGTTGAGCGCGTATGTTAAAGGAGAAGCAGAAGCGGCAGAAAGGCGGTGCGGAGAAGTTACGCGCAAAGAAACTGAAGAGTCTCACTGAAGATGCTTCAACAATCACAGACATGTTCGCTGCTGCAGCCTCCGCGTCCTCTGTAGATGAAGACAGCAGCAGCAGCAGACAGACATGCAGGCTTGTGACAGCGCTACTGAGGGACAGACTGAGCAGACGTAAGCAGGTAGTAACGTTAGAATAACACAGGGACTGTTAGTGATGAAGTAACCTTAACTTTAGCTCTATTACATGAGAATGATGAGCAATGGCGATTGATTGATTAGTATCAATATTAATTGATATTTGCATACTTCCCAAAATCTGGCAGCCACACCCCCTTATTCTGATAAAATAGCAAACGGTCAAGACTGACACGTGTTGAGCAGCAAGTGTCCATTTTAGGCTATCATAGCATTTTAGATATCTGAGTTATAGGTGTGCTGAAAGGCTGCAGAGTAGTTTGAATGTGTAGCCTCTATGCTGTGGTTTAACATGTTCTAAAAAGCACTCAAATGAAAAAACAGATTTGAACATTATATATGATAAGTAAAAGCTTTGCAGTTTAAGCATGGCTAAAGTAAGTGATAAAAAGTATAAAAGTAATATTAGTAAAAGGTATGCCCACACTGAATAAGACATAGTTGCGTTGCATGAATACATAAAGCAGCCCTTTCTCTAGTCTGATACAAATACATGTTATAGCTGTTAAAGGAGGTAGCACCTTTAACCTGAAGAATTAGAAGTTAGCTGTTATATCAGAGAAATTCAGAAAATACATATTAGAGATGATTTTAATTAACAGGATAAAATATCAATTGAACTACACAGAGCCAACAAAAATGGTGGAGATAACAATAGACACTAAACTTCTTATATTTAATATGTTGATACATTATGCTTGAAATAGACTATACATAAGGAGGTAGAACTACAGTATGTGTTGAGTAAACTTACTTATTTGCTTTCCACAATAGTTCTTTGATAGACTTCTAAGGTAATGATTAACTGTAAATTTCTAATAAGCGTAGTTTGTGCAGTTTTTTTCAGGTATTTCCAAATATATTTTTTATTTGTTTTTTTTTATTAAGTTTTCAATTTACCACTTAATAAATTGTAGTAATCTCCCCCTCTCTTTCTGTCTAGTCAAGCCAGGCAGTTGAGGTAGCAGTTGAGGAGAGAGAAGAGAGAATAGACTATTTTTCCCGTCCTGAGCCTTCTAGAATGCAAGCATTTTTAAATCATCACCCAAAGCAAGATGCTATAAACCCTGTAGTGAAGAAGGTGTTAACTAACAAAGATGGCACAAGCAGGAAGTGGCGCACATACTCTAGTAAACGTCATTGTTTATTTTGTTTTGTATGCTTGGCCTTTAGCAAGCCAACTGAAGAGACTGGAGACATGTCCATCAGAGAGCTGAAGAGCATGAAAAAAGCATAGTGCATAGAGCTTGTGCTGAAGCTTATTTTTTAAACTGCTCAAAAGCTGACATAAACTGTCTACTTAGGGGAAGGCAGCTAACGGTTCACAGAGAACAGATCAAGAGGAGGCGCAACTTGTAAATTACAAGTTGGTTGTGCTCCGCTAATTATGAGGGGCCGGTCTAAACCAAAAATGCCAGGGCCGATTTTTTGTCCCAGTCCAGCCCTGACCTCCACTGACCCCACTAAAAGATCAGCTGGTGCACCTCCTGGGCTTCCAGTAAGGTGACACACTTACAATGCACCTCTGTGGTGCAGTCCTTTGTGCTGTGCTTATTGATGCCGTGTCTTTGATAATATGATTTCAGAGTCCCTGCTATATTCAGATTTATGCTCCAGCTCTGCTCATTCTCCACGAAGCGGCGTCCTCTGAGTTTCAGTAAACTCATGTAGTCTCTTCAAGTATGTGACGCATCTGGACTTCCTGTTATGCATGTATTAATCCAACTTATCAGTTAATGTTTTATTTACTTTGTCATTAATGTCCTGTTAATAAACTGCTTATATTAAAACTAGTCTGGATATAAGGGTGCAGATCACTAGATGTCTCATGTGAACCATGGCCCTGGGATTAGGCAAGATGGAAATTATTGTTTGTGCTTAAAATAATAATAATATGGTTAGGGTTTAAATAATACCTGAAGATATCATTCATTATATACTATATAACTCCCCACAAGTGAAGGCATGTACACCCATAGCTTGTCTTGCTACAAGCGATGCATAACTGAAAAGCTGGAGTTTAGGTGCACCCTACATAGGCTAGATGGGTCCGGCCTAGGAGCTTAGGACCTTAAAAGATTATTTTTTATTGCTACAGAATCCCTCGTTCTAGCTGGACTCATTTCGTTTAGGTTTAGGAAAGAAAAATCATGAATTCATCATCACTCATATTTTATTTTGCCATCTTCCCAACCTCAGACAGCAAGTTGTGATAAAAATTTCAGTTAAAAAGGTCAAAGGAGCAGGGCTGGTTAGTCCTGGTGTAAAATGTGGCTTAGTAAAGCTGTATTCATCTTACCTGCATTCTTCTCTGTGTTTCTTGGCTCTTGGCTTGAAACGTTTTGCTCTGTATCTGCATATATAAAAGAGTTTCAAAGGTAAGAACTTTTT
Organism: Prochilodus magdalenae; assembly: GCA_024036415.1. Classification (NCBI taxonomy): domain Eukaryota; kingdom Metazoa; phylum Chordata; class Actinopteri; order Characiformes; family Prochilodontidae; genus Prochilodus; species Prochilodus magdalenae. The sequence continues at coordinate 17,751 of JAMWET010007720.1, forward strand.
GTTATCCAGAGTGACTTAAAAGGTTAATCATACTACAGGTGGGCCAGTGTAGTGTTAGGAGTCTTGCCCAAGGACTCTTATTGGTGTAGCACAGCACAGTCACCCAAACCGGGATTCAAACCCCAGTCCCCCACATGTAGTGATGGCTCCCTGGTGGGTAGTGGTGTTATCTGCTGAGCTACACAATGCTTCAATCTGCTAGGCTCACTACTGCACTAGGGAAAGCAGCCCAGATGGCCCTGTCCCCTGCAACTATCTCCAACTCATTCTAAGGAACCTGAGCCATTTCCAGGCCAGCTTGGAGATATAAGACCTTGAGGTCTTGTCCCAGTCGGCCTGGCAGTCTTACCGAGTTGAGGAACACGATCGTAAGCCTTTTTCAAGTTCACAAGCAAATGTAAATACCACCACGTCAGTGTCCCTGCAGTGCTGAGAATTATCCACCACCCACATACTACCTGCTCTGTGGTGGTCCTGTGGGGGTCCTGACCATTGAAGAACAGGGTAATACAGTACACAGAGAAACAGATGGACTACAGTCTGGACCTGTACACCTACAGAGTGTCCTGTACGGTCAGTGGAGTTGGTAGTGTAGGTACACTGAGGTTTTAAGGTTATGGCTTATTGTTATATACTGCATATTAAACTGCATATTAATTATTAGAGTGCAGATCATTTCTAATCATCCTGAAGAGCCTGAATTCGAAAAGATGCTCAAAATGTTTCAGACTTTTGAAAGAAAATGAATTCATGTTGACGCTTTCAAATCAAATCACATTTTGTGACGCACATGTTTATACACAGTACAACTAGCAGTGACATGCTTCGACAGGTGTACTGCGTTCAGGTACCACCTTATTATTAAAGCAAAAAACGTTGTTTGTTATGGTCTGTTACCAGTTTATTACCTGTTTATTAACTTCACAACACTCCACCGATCCCGTCTGGCATTGCCTCAGTGAGTAACCATTTGTACACATAGCAATAATCCCAGCATCCTTCTCGAAAACTAGTTATGGTTTCCTCTCCCTGCCTCGGATTTGCACATCTAGCTTTGGCCACCCAACGAGCAATAACAAAACGCCAATCTACATTCATAGAAACAAAGTGAACACCTGCCAGGTGTTTTACCGAACAATAATAACCCTAATCCTAACTACCGAAAAAAGAGAAAGCACAAACCTTCAAACCACACAAGGATTGGTTTCCCAAAGAGCATCTGTGACCATTCAGCTTTAGTTCCACAGAAATAAACACCAAGGTCATCTTTCCCCACCTTGACGATTGTAAACCTGGCCACTGTAGCCTCGCTGTCTGCCTTCAGGACAAAGCGACTCCCGTCTTTGTTGTAGTCTATTGGGAGAATGTTTTCAGTCATCGATTTCTCAGCAGATACCAGCAGTGTTAGCTCGTCTGCAGTCAGATGATACCAGGCCACTTGGTGCTTGCCAACGATGTTGCAGGTCAGTGTGATGTTCTCGCTTGGATTAACCGTGGTCACTAATGAAGTAGACCCTTTTGGTGCAAGCAGATCTGAAAGAGTGAAAGGAGAAGAAGAAATGAATAAATCTGCAGATTAACTGTGAATGCATCTTGAACATGGCAAACACCTGCAACCAGTTCAAGTGTCTGTTTTCAAATAGTGTTTTTATTTTACATACAAATAATAAATCTAAACATTAGAACATCAATCATCACTCCACCTGTTCTATGGACTGTGGTTGAATGTACTGGAAGCATTGCTTTGTTGGCTAAATTACTTGATGAGCCAGAAACAAAAAAACAGACATACCAGCGTTCAGTGATTGTATATTTCCATATGTCAGTAGACAGAGAAGCACGTGCAGCTCCATTCTTGACTATTCAGCACACATGGAGCTGGTGTCAACAGGTTTGAACCAGTTATGCCACTGAGCTCAACCACACAAACACTTGAGTTCCTGAGTGAGAACAATACTTTCTAATCCAATCAGCTGCTCAGATGGAACGTTCTGACTTTGTATTCAGACCTTTTGTTAAAAACTCCCTGCTGATTTGAATTTAGAGGCTATTGAACATCTTTTCATTGACCAGTTGCACAGGGTTTTGTTTTACCAGGCAAAGGCAGGCAAGTACCTAGCAATTCCAAAAACCAAGGGCCCCATAAAACGACACTCACTGACAAAAATCAATAACGCACCAGGAAGGGGTTTGAGTAAAAGTAGAAGTTTACTGGAGTAAACTGGACAACTGAAAGTAGGCTCTAGTGCCCTGCTGGGCCGCCTCTAGCCTGGATACAAGATGAGATCCGGTTGGGCGTGGAGACATACAGGTTCTGTACGTCATCCTGCAGCACATTTACCCACAGATGCTCCAGGTGGGCCTGTAGATCCTGCACACTCATAGGCTGCCGAAGCTGGCGTCCTAGCTGGACTAATAAAAGGTGGATTGGAGATGAATCTAGTGACCAGGCGGGCCGAGGGGTGCTGCAGTCTGGTGGACACTTTCCTGGGAAACCCTTGCCTTGTGTGGAAGCCCTGCCATGAGATGCAGCACATGCAGCCGGAGGATGTCCTGCACATATCACTGAGCTGTTGGTGTCCCTCGTATCACAACTAGGGGTGACCGGCTGTCGCATTCCATGGCTCCCCAGATCATCACACCAAGAGTTGGGGCAGTGTGTCGCCCCACTACACAGGCAGGTTTGAAGCACTCAGCATGAGGCCTCCATGCTCAAACCCAGAGCCTGGATTTGAGTTAAAGGCGATATGCTTCCGATCCATAGCAGTTCAGGTTTCTTGTTCACAACACCCCTGCAAACGAAGGCAGCAGTGGCGGGCTGTTAACGGCAGCACACGTAATGGGCACCGTGACCAAATGTCCTTCTGCTAATCTCCTGGAAATGGTTCGGGCACAGACAGGGATGGGTGTGTAATGAAGGTGCCACTCTTCATTGTCTGGATGGTGGACAAGGAAACTGTGGGAGCTGCTCGTGCTTGCCAAAAGATCCTCCCTACTGGTGGCCTGTCTGAGCCATCAGGAACCTGTCCCCTGTGTGCGTGCCCTCACATAATCACCAGCATCTCCCAACAGTTTGGCCAGAGCAGCCTAAATGGCGGGCAGTTTGTCGAAACGACCGTTCTGCTTCTCTCAGTCCAGTGATGCGCCCCCTTTTAAGGTCTGTCAACATGACCATTGAGGCATATCTAGCATTAATGATCTCTCACCAAGAGGTACACCACCCAAAAGTAGGCTCTCAGTGCTTTTTATAGGGAAATGAGGGAAGCACTCTTATGCCACCTTGTGGCTAGACCCAATGTCTAATCAGAACACCCCTGTAATCATTTCCATAACTGCATGCCAGCGATCTGACTTATTTTACCTGAAAGCGTTTGTCTAGATGCTTTATTATCTGGGTGAATTTTTGATAATGAGTGTATATAATAGAAACACTTTCACATGTAGATGGTATAACATATTCAGACATATCTACACCTTCGAAATTTTTTTAAGCAATTTCAGGGTCACTGCACTGTCATGCTAACTGATGGATTCGTCCATGCTGCAGGAGCTCACAAAAATACGCCAGTAATCAATCCTAAAGTCTCTGCTAATAGGTCTTCTCTTCCTTTTGAGTTTTCCTCATGTATTCCTCAATTATCCAGGAACTCCAATATGCCCGTTCATTTCTCAATCGACAAGTGAGAGAATGCCAAGAGCTCCTGCTTATCTAGAATTTAGAGCAGAACCCAGATCATCACATGAGGAGGCCTAAGCTCTAGCCCTTTTGAGGTCATCTTTAGTGTGACTGAGAGCGACTAAACACAACAAGAGACTCCGAGTTGCTAAGCTATGACGCGTGAAATGTGCAAGGAACGGCAGGCTTGTGGCTTGTCTTCCCCACCAGGCAAGTGGATCTTCATCAGGACTAATCTCCTTCATCTGGCTGTACAACGTGAACTCACTACTAAGTTTTTCAGCAGGAGTGGCGTAAGCGACATAAGCAAAATATGCCCATACTTCACTCCTTGGACCCGCTTTGTCCACAAGTCACGAACGAGAGAGGACGTCTTTTTTTTAGCCGTCGCCATGCTACGCACGCTGCTGCTGGCGCGTGCGTGTGTCGCTCAACCGGTCACGCACATTCTCTCTCTCTCTCTCGTTCGCGCTCTCTCTCTCTCTCTCTCTCTCTATGGTCACGCACATTCTCTCTCTCTCTCGCGCCGCTTATGTGCACCCCTATATACAGTATTGAAAGTATCGAACGCTAAAGAACCGCATCGTTTGTGACAATGTCGTATCGGAAAAGAAGCGAATGTTTGGTGCATCGTGCAACCGCACACTCTGCTCTACCGCTAATCCCGCATACTCTGCTCTTCTGCCCTACCGCTCATCCCGCATACTCTGCCTATCCGCTCATACCGCATACTCTTTCTCTTCTGGCCCTAACCGCTCATTCCCGCATACTCTGCTCTACCCACCTCATCCCGCATAGTCTGCCCTACCAGCTCATCCCGCATACTCCTGCTCTACCGCTCATCCCGCATACTTCTGGCTCTTCTTTCTTCTGCCCTACCGCTCCTAACCGCATACCGCTGCTCTAAGACCGCTCCTCCCACATACTCTGCTTCACTACTGCTCTACCCGGTCTACCCGCATACTCTGGCTCTATACCTACGCCTCTTCCGCATAACTCTGCTCTAACCGCTCCTCCCCCATACTCCTGCTCCTCTGCTCTACTACCCGCTCATTCCCGCATACTCTGGCTCTTCTAACCTAACGCTCATCCCGCATGACTCCTGCCTCTACCGCTCATCCCGCACTACTCTGCTCTTTCTACTCTAACCGCTCATCCCGCATACTCTTGCTCTACCAGCTACCGCTCCTCCCCACATACTCTGCTCTTCTGCTCTACCCACGCTCATCCCGCATACTCTGCTCTACCGCTCATGCCCGCAAACTCCTATCTCTACCGCTCATCCCGCATACTCTGCTCTTCTACTCCTACCGCTCATCCCGCATACTCTGCTCTAACCGCTCATCCCGCATACTCTGCTCTAACACCTTCTGCTCTATCCCGCATACTCTGCTCTTCTGTTCTACCACTCATCCCCGCATTTACTCTGCCCTACCGCTCATCCCCCATACTCTGCTCTTCTGCCTTATAGCCGCTCATCCCCGCATAACTCTGCTAGGTACCACTCATACCCGCATAGTCTGCCCTACCGCTTCTCCCGCATACTCCTGCTCTACGCTCCATCCCGCATACTCTGCTCTTCTGCTCTACCTCTCATCCGCATACTCTGCTCTAACCGCTCCTCCCCCATACTCTATTCCCCCCTACCGGCCCCTAACCGCATATCTCGCTCTATACCGCTCCATCCCGCATACTCTGCTCTTCTGCCTGCTACCGCTCATCCCGCATACTCTGCTCTTCTGCCCTAACCGCTCATCCCGCATGGACTCTGCTCTAACGCTCCATTCCCCCATACGCTGCTCGTCTGCCCTACCTGCTCGATACCGGCATACTCTGCTCTACCGCTCATCCCGCATACTCTGCTCGTCTTGCCCTACCGCCTCATCCCGCATACTCTGCTCTACTCGCTCATCCCGCATAGCTCTCGCTCTTCTGCCCTACCGCTCATTCCCGCATACTCTGCTCTACTACCCAGCCTATTCCGCTCATCAACCCGCATTACTCTGCTCTTCTGCTCTACCACGCCTCATCCCGCATACTCTGCTCTTCTGCCCTACCGCTCATCCCGCATACTCTGCTCTACCACTCATCCCGCATAGTCTGCCCTACCGCTCATCCCGCATACTCTGCTCTACCGCTCATCCCGCATACTCTGCTCTTCTGCCCTACCGCTCATACCGCATACTCTGCTCTACCGCTCCTCCCACATACTCTGCTCTTCTGCTCTACAGCTCATCCCGCATACTCTGCTCTAAGCAGCTCCTGCCCGCTACTCCTGCTCTAAAATCCGCTCCTCCCCCATAACTCTGCTCTTCTGCCCTAGAAACCCCCCTCATCCCGCATACTCTACTCTTCTGCCCTGACCGCTCATCCCCGCATACTCTGCTCATACCGCTCACCAACTCATCCCGCTACTCTGCTCTTCTCTGCCCTGACCAGCTCATAGCCCCGCATACTCTGTCGTCTAACCTATCATTCATGCCCGCAGACTCCTGCTCTTTCTGTTCTAACCGCTCATCCCGCATACTCTGCCCTCTACACCGCTCATCCGCGTACATACTCTGCTCTCCTGCTCTAACCGCTCATTAGCCCCCCCGCATCACTCTGCTCTATACCGCTCCTCCCCCATACCTCTGCTACCACTACCGTGCTCCTCCCGCCATACTGCTTGGCTCTACCGCTCTCCTGGCCGCATAACTCTGCTCTACCGCTTCATCCTGCATACCTCTGCTCTAACCGCTCATGCCCCCGCATACTCTGCTCCTTCTGGCCCTATAAGCCACCCGAGCTCATCCCGCATACTCTGCTCTACCGCTCCTCCCGCATACTCTGCTCTACAGCTCCTCCCCGATACTCTGCTCTTATGCTCTACCGGTCATCCCGCATAGTCTGCTCTTCTACCCTACCCGCTCATCTCCGCATAACTCGCTCTACTACCGTCATCCCCGCATACTCTGCTCTACGACCGCTCATCCCGCATACTCTGCTCTTCTGTTCCTACCGCATCATCACCCGCATACTACTCTGCTCTATCCGCTCATCCCGCATACTCTGCTCTTCTGCTCTACCGCTCATCCCGCATACTCTGCTCTAACGCTCCCTCCCCATACTCTGCTCTACCGCTCTTCCCCCATACTCTGCTCTACCGCTCCTGCCGCTACTCGCTCTCTACGCAACCCCTCATCCCGCGTACTCTGCTCTACCGCTCTCCCTCCCGCATACTCTGCTCTGCCACTATCCTCCCCCATACTCTGCTCTACCCTCATACCGCACACATCAGCTCTACTACTCATCCCCCGCATGCCGCGACTCTACTTGCTCCCACCCGTATTTTAGGCTCTGCTCTTACCGCCCCTAACTAACACCTTCCCCCCCATGACTCGGGTGATGCTCCGTCATCCCGGCACACTCTGCTCTACCGCTCCTTCCCCATACTTCTGCTCTATCCACTCAATCCCGCATACTCTGCTCTAGGCTACCAGGCTCATGCCCGCATAATCTGCCTACCGTTCTCATCCCGCATACTCTGCTCTTCTACCCTAACCACTCATTCCCGCCATACTCTTGCTCTACCCGCTCACCGCTCATCCCGCATACTCTGCTCTTCTGCTTCTTACCCGCTCATCCTTCCCGCATACTCTGCCCTACGCCTCCTCCCCCATACTCTGCTCTAATAACCGCTCCCGCTTATACCCCGCATACTCTGCTTTGAACCTAGCTCATCCCCGCATACTCGGCTCTTCTGCCCTACCGCTCATGCCCACATACTCCGCTTCTACGTCCGCTTATCCCGCATACTCTGCTTTACCCGCTCATCCCGCATACTCTGCTCTTCTGCTCTAACCGCCAATTTCTTCCGCTAATCCCGCATATCTCTGCTCTAAAAAACCGCTCCTCCCCCATACTCTGCTCTACTCCTCCTACGCGCACCACTTCAGCTCTACTAAAACTCATCCCGAATCCTCGCGCTCTACTGGCTCCACCCGGCATGTATCGGGCTCTAGCGCTTTACCCCACATACTGCCGGGTGTGGCTCCTAATCCCCGCACACTTCTACCGAGCTGCTCTAACCGCTCCACTCCCCCATACTCTGCTCTAAACGCTCCTCCCCCATACTCTGCTCTAAAACCCGCTCCTCCCCCCCATACTCTGCTCTACCAACTGCTCCTGCTGCATACTCTGCTCTACCGCTCATACCCCGCGTACTCTGCTCTACCTCGCTCATCCCGCATAACTCTGCTCTTCTGATCTAACTACTGCTCATAAACCCCGATACTCTGCTCTACCGCTCCTCCCCCATACTCTGCTCTACCGCTCATCCCGCATACTCTGCTCTACCGCTCCTGCCGCATACTCTGCTCTACCGCTCCTCCTCCATACTCTGCTCTACCGCTCCTCCCCCATACTCTGCTCTACCGCTTCTCCTCCCCCATACTCCTGCTCTAGACCCGCTCATGCCCGCATACTCTGCCTACCTACCGCTCATCCCGCAATCCTCTGCTCTTCTGCTCTACCGCTCATCCCGCTACTCTGCCAAAAAAGTTTTCTTCTACCGCTCATCCCGCATACTCTGCTCTACCGCTCATCCCGCATACTCTGCTCTACCGCTCATCCCGCATACTCTGCTCTTCTGCTCTACCGCTCATCCCGCATACTCTGCTCTACCGCTCCTCCCGCATACTCTGCTCTACCGCTCCTCCCCCATACTCTGCTCTACTCCTCATACCGCACACTCAGCTCTACTCCTCATCCCGCATCCGCGACTCTACTGCTCCACCCGTATTATCAGGCTCTACCGCTCTACCCACATACTCGGGTGTGCTCCGAATCCCGCACACTCTGCTCTACCGCTCCTCCCCCATACTCTGCTCTACCACTCATCCCGCATACTCTGCTCTACCGCTCATCCCGCATACTCTGCTCTACCGCTCATCCCGCATACTCTGCTCTTCTGCCCTACCGCTCATCCCGCATACTCTGCTCTACCGCTCATCCCGCATACTCTGCTCTTCTGCTCTACCGCTCATCCCGCATACTCTGCTCTACCGCTCCTCCCCCATACTCTGCTCTACCGCTTATCCCGCATACTCTGCTTTACCGCTCATCCCGCATACTCTGCTCTTCTGCCCTACCGCTCATCCCACATACTCTGCTCTACTGCTTATCCCGCATACTCTGCTTTACCGCTCATCCCGCATACTCTGCTCTTCTGCTCTACCGCTCATCCCACATACTCTGCTCTACCGCTAATCCCGCATACTCTGCTCTACCGCTCCTCCCCCATACTCTGCTCTACTCCTCATACCGCACACTCAGCTCTACTCCTCATCCCGAATCCTCGACTCTACTGCTCCACCCGCATTATCGGGCTCTACCGCTTTACCCACATACTCGGGTGTGCTCCTAATCCCGCACACTCTGCTCTACCGCTCCTCCCCCATACTCTGCTCTAACGCTCCTCCCCCATACTCTGCTCTACCGCTCCTCCCCCATACTCTGCTCTACCGCTCCTGCTGCATACTCTGCTCTACCGCTCATCCCGCGTACTCTGCTCTACCGCTCATCCCGCATACTCTGCTCTTCTACTCTACTGCTCATCCCGCATACTCTGCTCTACCGCTCCTCCCCCATACTCTGCTCTACCGCTCATCCCGCATACTCTGCTCTACCGCTCCTGCCGCATACTCTGCTCTACCGCTCCTCCTCCATACTCTGCTCTACCGCTCCTCCCCCATACTCTGCTCTACCGCTCCTCCCCCATACTCTGCTCTACCGCTCATCCCGCATACTCTGCCCTACCGCTCATCCCGCATACTCTGCTCTTCTGCTCTACCGCTCATCCCGCATACTCTGCTCTACCGCTCATCCCGCATACTCTGCTCTACCGCTCATCCCACATACTCTGCTCTACCGCTCATCCCGCATACTCTGCTCTTCTGCTCTACCGGTCATCCCGCATACTCTGCTCTACCGCTCCTCCAGCATACTCTGCTCTACCGCTCCTCCCCCATACTCTGCTCTACTCCTCATACCGCACACTCAGCTCTACTCCTCATCCCGCATCCTCGACTCTACTGCTTCACCCGCATTATTGGGCTCTACCGCTCTACCCACATACTCGGGTGTGCTCCTAATCCCGCACACTCTGCTCTACCGCTCCTCCCCCATACTCTGCTCTAACGCTCCTCCCCCATACTCTGCTCTACCGCTCATCCCGCATACTCTGCTCTACTGCTCGTCCCGCATACTCTGCTCTTCTGCTCTACCGCTCATCCCGCATACTCTGCTCTACCGCTCATCCCGCATACTCTGCTCTACCGCTCCTTCAGCATACTCTGCTCTACCGTTCCTCCCCCATACTCTGCTCTACTCCTCATACCGCACACTCAGCTCTACCGCTCATCCCGCATACTCTGCTCTAACGCTCCTCCCCCATACTCTGCTCTACCACTCATCCCGCATACTCTGCTCTACCGCTCCTCCCCCATACTCTGCTCTACCACTCATCCCGCATACTCTGCTCTACCGCTCATCCCGCATACTCTGCTCTACCGCTCCTCCCCCATACTCTGCTCTAACGCTCCTCCCCCATACTCTGCTCTACCGCTCATCCCGCATACTCTGCTCTACCGCTCATCCCGCATACTCTGCTCTTCTGCTCTACCGCTCATCCCGCATACTCTGCTCTTCTGCCCTACCGCTCATCCCGCATACTCTGCTCTTCTGCTCTACCGCTCATCCCGCATACTCTGCTCTACTCCTCATACCGCACACTCAGCTCTACTCCTCATCCCGCATCCTCGACTCTACTGCTTCACCCGCATTATTGGGCTCTACCGCTCTACCCACATACTCGGGTGTGCTCCTAATCCCGCACACTCTGCTCTACCGCTCCTCCCCCATACTCTGCTCTAACGCTCCTCCCCCATACTCTGCTCTACCGCTCATCCCGCACACTCTGCTCTACTGCTCCTCCCGCACACTCTGCTCTACTGCTCCTCCCGCATACTCTGCTCTACCGCTCCTGTCGCATACTCTGCTCTACCGCTCCTCCCCCATACTCTGCTCTACCGCTCCTGCCGCATACTCTGCTCTACCGCTCATCCCGCATACTCTGCTCTTCTGCTCTACCGCTCATCCCGCATACTCTGCTCTTCTGCCCTACCGCTCATCCCGCATACTCTGCTCTTCTACCCTACCGCTCATCCCGCATACTCTGCTCTACCGCTCATCCCGCGTACTCTGCTCTTCTGCTCTACCGCTCATCCCGCATACTCTGCTCTTCTGCACTACCGCTCATCCCGCATACTCTGCTCTTCTGCTCTACCGCTCATCCCGCATACTCTGCTCTACCGCTCCTGCCGCATACTCTGCTCTACCGCTCCTGCCGCATACTCTGCTCTACCGCTCCTGCCGCATACTCTGCTCTACCGCTCCTCCCGCATACTCGACTCTACTGCTCCACCCGCATTATCGGGCTCTACCGCTTTACCCACATACTCGGGTGTGCTCCTTATCCCGCACACTCTGCTCTACCGCTCCTCCCCCATACTCTGCTCTACCGCTCCTCCCCCATACTCTGCTCTACCGCTCATCCCGCATACTCTGCTCTTCTACTCTACCGCTCATCCCGCATACTCTGCTCTACCGCTCCTCCCCCATACTCTGCTCTACCGCTCATCCCGCATACTCTGCTCTACCGCTCATCCCGCATACTCTGCTCTACCGCTCCTGCCGCATACTCTGCTCTACCGCTCCTCCCCCATACTCTGCTCTACCGCTCCTCCCCCATACTCTGCTCTACCGCTCCTGCCGCATACTCTGCTCTACCGCTCATCCCGCATACTCTGCTCTACCGCTCATCCCGCATACTCTGCTCTTCTGCTCTACCGCTCCTCCCGCATACTCTGCTCTACTCCTCATACCGCACACTCAGCTCTACTCCTCATCCCGCATCCTCGACTCTACTGCTCCTCCCGCATTATCGGGCTCTACCCACATACTCGGGTGTGCTCCTAATCCCGCATACTCTGCTCTACCGCTCATCCCACACACTCAGCTCTACCGCTCCTCCCCCATACTCTGCTCTACCGCTCCTGCCGCATACTCTGCTCTACCGCTCATCCCGCATACTCTGCTCTTCTACTCTACCGCTCATCCCGCATACTCTGCTCTACCGCTCATCCCGCATACTCTGCTCTACCACTCATCCCGCATACTCTGCTCTACCGCTCCTGCCGCATACTCTGCTCTACCGCTCCTCCCCCATACTCTGCTCTACCGCTCCTCCCCCATACTCTGCTCTACCGCTCCTGCCGCATACTCTGCTCTACCGCTCATCCCGCATACTCTGCTCTTCTGCTCTACCGCTCATCCCGCATACTCTGCTCTACCGCTCATCCCACACACTCAGCTCTACCGCTCCTCCCGCACACTCAGCTATACTCCTCATCCCGCACACTCAGCTCTACTGCTCATACCGCATCCTCGACTCTACTGCTCCACCCGCATTATCGGGCTCTACCGCTTTACCCACATACTCGGGTGTGCTCCTAATCCCGCACACTCTGCTCTACTGCTCCTCCCGCACACTCTGCTCTACTGCTCCTCCCGCATACTCTGCTCTACCGCTCCTGTCGCATACTCTGCTCTACCGCTCCTCCCCCATACTCTGCTCTACCGCTCCTGCCGCATACTCTGCTCTACCGCTCATCCCGCTCATCCCGCATACTCTGCTCTACCGCTCATCCCGCATACTCTGCTCTACTCCTCATCCCACACACTCGGCTCTACCGCTCCTCCCGCATACTCGGCTCTCTCGCTTCTCCCGCATACTCGGCTCTCCCGCTCCTCCCGCACACTCAGCTCTACTCCTCATCCCGCACACTCAGCTCTACTCCTCATACCGCACACTCAGCTCTACTCCTCATCCCGCATCCTCGACTCCACTGCTCCACCCGCATTATCTTGCTCTACCGCTCTACCCACATACTCGGGTGTGCTCCTAATCCCCCATACTCTGCTCTACCGCTCATCCGGCATACTCTGCTCTACCGCTCCTCCCGCATACTCTGCTCTTCTGCTCTACCGCTCATCCCGCATACTCTGCTCTACCGCTCATCCCGCATACTCTGCTCTACTCCTCATCCCACACACTCGGCTCTACCGCTCCTCCCGCATACTCTGCTCTACCGCTCATCCCGCATACTCTGCTCTACCGCTCATCCCGCATACTCTGCTCTACTCCTCATCCCGCACACTCAGCTCTACTCCTCATCCCGCACACTCAGCTCTACTCCTCATACAGCACACTCAGCTCTACTCCTCATCCCGCATGCTCGGCTCTACCACTCTTCCGGCATGGTAATAAAAACCAGAAACTGCTCACACTGTTTTTGGACAGACTCTACTGTCCAAGGATGGTGTATATCCCAGGATATACACTCCCGGGACAGTTCTCACGCCGGCCACCAGAGGTCCAGCTAACCTGAATTCTGAGGATTTTTGCTCCTGCTCCATTTCACCTAGCCCCTCCCACACCTGCCCTCTCTCACCTGATCCCTATCCCAGCTAATTACCTTTCCCTTTAAATAGCCTTTACTTCGCTAGGTGTTTGTGGAGCATTAACTACTCGACTGTGTTTGTACTGCTTCCTGTGACTCTTTAATAGTGCCTGTGGTTTTTGGATTTCTGATTACTCCCCCAGCTTCTGACCTTCGAGTCCTTCAGGTCCTCATGCCCTTGTTTTTTTGTTTTTTTTTTGTGGTTTGTATTTTGTTGATCATTGTGTTTGTTTTGTGCCATATTGACTATTCTCTGGGCTTTTGATTTTTGAGACTTTTATTTTGTTTTTGGACAAACTGAGAGGTGTTATACCTTTTTGGACCCTTTCATGTTTTTCATTTAGGCTATTTTTGTGTTTCACTGAATAAATCCTGCCTAAATGGATCCCATCCTTGCGTCCAGGCACCCCTTATTAGAGAATGGTAACCCTGAAAAGCAAAAGGGAGGTTGCATCTAAAGAAGGGGTTCAGTCAGCTGGACGGAATTAGGAACATTTTATTTTATTTTAGCCAGTTGCAGAATGGGCTGGATAAATGTAATCTAATTCCCATTAAGCCTAGAACTGGTCCAGTAACATATTCCTCTCAGACATACCATCAGGGCACAAGTTACACTGATTACAATCAGAGGAAAACTGCAATAGGTTAACAAATAGTAAAGATACTAACAATTACACCCTTAAATGAACATTGATGAACAGAAATTTAAAGAAGACATGGACTGCACCTCCCTCTCGGTTCCACCAGATGGCAGCAATAACTTCCTATTACCTTTTCAGTGATAACATTAATGCTATTATGAGATGGGAACAATAATTCAGCTACACTGCATTATATATGTTGATTGATCCAATCAATAAATCAATATTTATTTGTATATCGCTTTTTACAACCAGCGTTGTCTCAAAGCAGCTTCACAGAAAATCAGTTTGTCCTACTGGGGGGGTCCAAGCTCCCCTTGAGAAAGCCAGAGGCAACAGTGGTGAGGAAAAACTCCCTTGGGTGAGGAACAAACCTCAAGAGGAACCAGGCTCAAAGGCGGAACCCAACCTCCTCAGGTCGAACCCGGAGGAGAAGACAAAGACAGAACTAACAGGAGAAGAACATCTATAAGATCCAGTCTGATTAGATCCAGTCTGATTAGTCCAGGAGGGAGTAACTGCACAGATGGAGTCGACCCATAGATAGAGTTCATGATCAGGGCCAGACGTTGGTCAGTGTAAGGTTGTGGTCATGCCGGGTGATGAAACAGGGCAGGAGACCCATAGTGGAGCTGATGCTCAGGTGACTCTAGCTGCTCTGGGGGTTCTGATGTGATCACTCCGGAGAAATGTCATTCCAGTGCTTAACACAGAAGAGAGAGAGAGAGAGAGAGAGAGAGAGATGCGTTATATGAGCTCTTAAAACTTTAGCAAATTAAACAGTTTTATAAGGAGATAGACCAGAGTAAACAGGATTTTATAAATCTTAACCTTCAAGAGAGAAGAACAGAAACTCCACTTTGAGGGAAAACAAGGTTAGCGACAGAAGAGAACAAGAAAAAAAACGAGCTAGCTAGCGGCTGGCTAACAAACGCGGAGAAAGAGCAACAAAAAACGGACTTAGAGGAGGAACGAAGGATTCCAGACTCCCAAAGCCTCATCCACACTAGATTCCCACCAGGAATACTGAGGTAGGAACCTCCACCCGCACATTCTAACTGAGGAAACATCAGTTTTAGTAAGTTAGCTCCTGCGCTAAACCAGCTAACGTTAGCCACAGAGCGAGAGCCATGACTGAGGCAGACGCGGGAAAACCCCACCCACTAGAGATAAACTACCCCACAGACGTGAAATCCACTCAGGCTAGGAAGGCGTACAAACACCGCTTCCTAAAGGAGAACCCTGAAACTCTAACAGCGGATTACACGCTGACGGAGCACAAACAGGTCCTCACAAACCTCCTGCTCCACACCGAGCACCCGGACTCCTGGCACAGGGCTCTCTGTGCCCGGTACCAGCGCCACAAAAAGAGGGGCATATGCAGCGGGAGGCAGATAGTTATAGAGAGCGAGGAGACAGAGAGGAACGCCCTGACTATTAACCTGTACCACAACGGAACCGTCATGTTTCAGGGCAGTGAGGCTAGTCTCGGCTCTGTCCAGCAGGACTTTAACTTTATTAAAGAACTGGCGGAGACCGACACCCAGAGAGTAACTGCGGCGGGGGAGGGGGGGGAGAGCATCTCCCAGCAGCAGTGAAGCCCAGGGATCGGGGGAGGGGGGAGAGCAGACGCTAAAC
The DNA here is from genome assembly GCA_024036415.1 of Prochilodus magdalenae. NCBI lineage: Eukaryota > Metazoa > Chordata > Actinopteri > Characiformes > Prochilodontidae > Prochilodus > Prochilodus magdalenae. Next base: position 33,269 of record JAMWET010007720.1, read on the forward strand.
TCCCCAGAGCAGAGTGAAGCTACAGGACAGGAAGCACAGGACAGCACACAGGCGCACAGCGCAGCACAGCCAACTGCAGAGCACAGTGCTCCAGCTTAGAGAGAGCGTTTCTCTCCAAGAGGTGGAGCTGGTGGAGATCAAACAGCTGCTGCTCGCTAACCCGCCATGCAATGACACATTCCAGCAACTCAAACACCAACTGGACCTGTTAGAGGACTCAGTACTGCAGATGAGAAAGGAGGTGCAGGAGCTCCAGCAGGACAGAGAGTCTCTGAGGAAGGAGCTCACCACAGTCAGAGAGCAGTTACTCCTCAGAGACGAGACCGTTAACTCCCTCAGGGAGGAGCTACAAAGCCTCAGACACCCCACAGAGAAACAGGCCACCCATTCTGAACCCGAACAGACCCATACCGAGCCAGGACCTGCCCACTCGGGACCTGTCCATCACCTAACAGCCTCCATTTGTATACTTCAATCACACTTTTAGAAAATATATTATAATATACTTTACATTAATACACTTCTCTTAAGTACATTTAGAAATTATTTATGTACAATTAATTTAATATACTCCATAAATACTTGTCTTCAAATAGACTTTTTGTATATTTTTACAAAGTGTATAAAAAAAACTACCACAGGAATACACTTAAAAGCACAATAACAAAATATACATTTAACATGTCATACAGTTTTGCTTAGGTGTATTTATTAGGAATTTAATTTTATTACTGCAATATCAGTATTATAGTATTATATTAAAATTATTTTTGATTTCAAATGTTTAAATTGTCTTTATAATGAGGAAAATATGATATACAAAAGACCACTGTTTCAGGTACTTTGTAAATACTAAATCAATATTTTTTGGCATTTCACATGATGCTGTATATTTTTGCAAAAGACACAAATATGCATTAGGAGTTATACATTTTAGCCTATGTAAAGTGTATTAGATAAATCCGAAAATATTGTCAGGTGTGTACAAGAGCTCACATTAATTAATGCAACACAGTTTATTTTGCATACCAGCAGTACTACAGATCAATTTCACATAACTCATTGTGGGTGCTGTATGAAATGTAACATTATTATTTTACCTAATACAAAAACAATCTGCAATCATGCAATGACATCTTGTTTATAATTGTAATCAGGACAACTATATATCACAAGCTGATACAAATCACTGTATCCCTATAGGAACAGTATCCACATATCAGTCTAGTATTATTAGTCCTTTTCAACACTATTTGGCAGTGGAATAACATACATTTTGTCTTCTGACATAACCGTTACACATTTTCTTTTGATTAAGTGAGGATCCACTGCAAACACATTACTGGTCTCAGTTACTTCAGTCATGAATGTAGAGGATATATTCAGTTGAACATCTCTTCAAAGCTTTCTGCTGTTTGCAAGCTCCTTTACTAAAACACAAAAGATATCTGCACTAGAAGTTCCATCTTCTGATTTGAAAGCCACCAAATTCATTTGCAGAAGGTTCCATCTGTTAACTGTATAACTGAATTGTTTCTCTTTGTAAGAGTTGTACTGTTATAGGAATGATACACAACGTTGTTCGAAATGAAACGGTTGTAAAATAATCCTGAATTAACTTGTTACTCCAATATCATTTTCAATAGCCATCCTCTGCAACACAGAAGTATTCTTTTTTTTGGGCAGCCAAAACCTCTTACTTGACCTGGAAACTCTACAGACCTCTTTGAATGGCTGGAAATTCCTTGGAGGTTGTCAAACAGTTGCCTCACATTCTTATTTCCACTGGCCATAATTTTCTCTGCTTTTTTGGAGAGGCTTTTCCACCTGAGGAGCCTCTTAACTATTTGAGTGGGTACATGTTTTGTTCCAAAAAAAACCTAAGTAGAGTTCTGTTAAATGACTCAAATGGAAATGCCGATGTTGCCCACACTTTCTGCCATGTGCATTAACAAATGCACATTGAACGAAACAGTAGCAGCACCATATAGTCTCTCAAAGTTAAACACAAACTTGCTTACACGAAGTGCTTGTTCTGCCATATCTACATGACTTACTTGGATTGCATCCTGGAGAATGTGCATCGTGAAAACTAATAAAAAAAGATGATTCCAATATTTCTTTTTCAAAATGCCTATGAATGCATAGAAGAGCAAAAATTACCTCCATTCACTAGCTTTCCAATATTTTTGGTTATTGATGGACCTTGGTGCCCTTGTGACCTCTACAGGTGGTTTAATGGCTAGCAACTGCTTGTGTATAATGCTGGTTTTTGTGCCGAAGTACCAGTCTTGATCATGGTGCCTACTGTCTAGCCAGAGAGATGCTAGCTGTCTAGTGGTCCCTAAGCAGACACTGTGTTGGTACTCAGGAACGAAACCTGTGATAATGTTAAAATTCTCAAGCTCCATCAAAGGGGATGGGCCTTTCACACCCATTACTGGTTCAGCAGGTGTTGCTAACATTGCATGCTCAAAATGATCTTGCTCTGTCCTAAGAGGTGGTTCTGGTGTCTTCCAGGCATATGGGCCACCACCAGTGTGGAGACAGAAGTCACAGCCATATTTGCCATTGAATTGTTTTGTATTTTTTAGGAGAGGACATGCAACAGAATCTGCAGAACAAATCAGTGAATGGACTTTACTTGTGTGTTCTCTGTTTTCTGAGTCTTTCCATTTAATTCCAGTTTGTTCCAGATCTTTAAGCTCTGCCACAAAAGCAGTCAAGAATGTGATCATATTTGGCTTGCTCTCACCAAACCATAGGCATGGGACACATAAGTTGGCTTGCCGATCTTTTGGTGAGAGTTCTATGATTTGGCACTGAATAGGCCATATCTGATAATTATTACTCTCAAAAACTGGAACTCCATCACAGTTCCATAAGAGAGAGATGTCATCATCTCCCATTTTGCCACTCTGTTTCAGGTTTTTATATTCTGCTCCACACTGTAGATCACAAATCATTCCTGTTATTGACTGTTTTTGAGTTACATTTATCCTGGGTTTCTCTAAAATATCCACTATCTGGCTTGCAAGACTAAGTACAAGAAAATAAGACCCAATTTCTCAGATTATAGTCAATGTCAAATTCATATTTACAAGAAGAACAGTTTGTTGGAGCTGTCTCACTGGGTCCTAGGTAGCTTTGTAAACACATAGTGGCCAAACTCACCATAAGCTTTATCAAAAAGATACAAGGTAGCTGGCATTAAGCCAGGAAAATGTTCATTAAAAATATTAAGAAGGTGTTGAAGAGCTACACCAGTCAGGTTGTGCCTCAGTACATATGACATGAGTAACAGCAGGCTCTGTCCTTTTGTGAGGGGAGCACCAGGGTA
>JAMWET010007721.1:0-24526 GCA_024036415.1 Prochilodus magdalenae
TAACCTATACTAGTTTTTATACTATACCAAAAAATCCTCTATATACACACACCATTCTCTATGTGGCATTAATAACCCTATATCAGCACTCTCTGCAAATTCAATGTCACAAGCTGTACACATACAAGAATACTCACCCGAGGGAACGTGAAAGGCCCCCCACAAACATGAAAAAGAAAATCCAATAAACGAAGCAGGAAGAAGACTTTCACGCAGGGAAGAACTAACAGTAATTACTTAGAAAAAAAATGGAAGCGGTTGTTATGATCTGGATAGCCCTTGGCCAGGGAGGAGGATGATGGCAAAGTACAGGTTGATTACGGATCGGTTACAGAAGTGCATGCTTCTGCTTTCTACAGGAACGGCCCCAAGTGGCATCTTCTTAGTTTGAGTAGTTCAGATCTGAGCCAAAAACCTTACAAGTTCGGGAACGAATGGTCCCAATGCTGCACCTAGGCTCCAGCAACAATAAAATAAAACGAAAGCTATATGTATATATATACTTATATAATTTTAATATATATATAAAATTCTAAAATGATGAACAAGCGAACACACCATGGAACAAAAGTTTAAGACTGTAGTCTTGAGTTTCTGAACACGTGTAACCAATCAAACCAACCTACAAGTACGCAATCTGACTGGCCCCTTGCACTTGAATGTGTATCAGAGCTAGGGCCACCAAAGAGACGCTTGACAACCATCCTCAAAAACGGTGTACATTTGTTAATGTTAGTGGCGATTTATTTTAATTCACTATTCTATCAAGTTAGTGAATGATAAGCATCCCAAACAATGCAGTAAATGTAGTGGTATGCATCATTCACTGCTAATTACATGTATTTTGTAATCCACACATTTATGAATGTTCTATGCTACATGACACCCAGCACTTTTGTTTTCGTCATTAATTTGGAAATAAATATTTATTTATATATTATGCCATATAAAAATAAAAATTGTGAGCGACGGAATAGTCATTTTTGTCAACGGCAATGCACCTACACTATTAAAAAGACTTGTAGGGCATTGCCTCTGATCAATCAATGCCCGCCCAGATATGGGCCAATATGCCATCATTTCCACAGGATACTGGTACGCCAGGTCGCCTCAGTGGCGTGCGGCCATCTACGAATGTGAGCGTTCAAGACTGCGACATGCATCCACAAATGTCACAAGAGAGGGCCAATCATGCTGAATTCAATGCTAACCGGTAGATCTGAGCCACCACGGACATAGAGAGAAGCAGACAATCATCACCAGTCGGGAACGATCTGGACTAAAGACAGAACAGCCTACTCAGGGCTACTCCTGAAAGCGACACTACAAACTAGATTACTTTACAGGTTAAAACTTTGTAAAAGGCTATAAAACAAGGAAAAGAAGTCTTAGTCAAATAATGGTGTGTTGCGATTTAACAATCCCAGGACCCAAGAACACAACGACTAAGATGTACAAAATTTAACTAACACAATTGGGATTACCATTATTTAGAACATTATTAAAGAGGAATAAAATACTTTAACAACCCAAAACAACATTCTTAATTTTGATACAAGCACACTAACATTTTCACCAAGTTTATATAGTAATCAGGCCCTGATTTACTACAGAATTTACCATACAAAGACAGGCCCAGCAAGTTGTTACCAATTTTGTCAAATTTTATATCATTACATTTAAAGAAAAAACTAAAGGAGGCCCAATAAGCCCCCATCCTGCATGAAGACAAAGAATGTTACTTTTTCCAAAGCAGAACAAATGGGCATGAACTGATAAAGGTGTAACTGAATAAAATTTTTTTCCTCCTTTCAAAGCGCGACAGAATCACTGAAACTCACTGCAATGCGAATTGTCTGAATGCTGAATAACATGGAGCTGAAAAGAATTTTTTTATATTAAACAGCCCAAATCCAACTCGTACTAACAAACTGAGCTCTGAGCTGGGTACAGGCTCCCACTACACTACACAAACACAGAAAACGAATAGAAAAAGAACGTTTTCAAGTACACAGTTTAGCTTATTAAGCCTCTGAACACCAACCTGCTGCAGCAAAAGGAGGTACCACAAAAAAAGGAGGATAGTGGTGTTCTGTAAGTGTGGAACATACTGCTGCCAGGGTCCTGCCTCCTTCTCAGCCGGATACTCCTAACCCAGTTCAATACCTGAATAGTAATGAAAAAAATACAAATATGAGACAAACATGAGTCAAGCATGATTACATATTAGTATTCCCACCACCTTAAGAATGACTAAATAAATTACAGATTCCAATGAGGATCAGGGAATTACCTTGGTGACTCTTCCACACAGTTTTAGTGGATGGAAGTCCACCTCCAACCAGCTGTACAGTTCCTTGACTTCAGGAACAATGTACTGAAGAAGGTTGAACCTCACCTGTGGAAATGAGGCAGACAGATAAACATAAGGATATAGAAGGCGGCGTCCATGTTCTCCACAATCCGCTAAACTAGTAAGGATTATGATATAAAGGATAAGCTTATCCAACACGTAAGCAATGCACAAGACAACCTTTCCAAAATCCTACACTGGCAATTCAGTAAGTTTAATAAACATCAGACATCATTTGACATTTGGCTAATGCCGTGTTACCATGTCATTGATGAGGCTCTGGCGAGTTGGCGGGGACTGCAGGCCCAGCAAAGTGGCCAGTCTGCGGTGCTTCTCCACGATGATACCATCCATATCCAACAAGCGGGCAATATCGGTGCGCTCAGGGGTTATGGGAATAGACAGTGTCGACCAAAAGGACACGTGTGGACATGTCTGGATAACAACTATCAGAGAAAAAACAAATTTTTTTATTCATTTATTTTTCTAATTTGCTGCTTTCTAGGAACCTTGTAATAACCGATTCGACTTGCATATGGCAAAATGATTATCTGGTACTCCTAACCAACTCTGCATTACACACTACATGCTTTCTTTAAATAGCCTTCAACTATTACATGCTTTCAGTGCAAAGAAATGAATGCCACGTGATCTAATTAGTCTCCTAATAGCACAATATAAAGAGATGAGTTAATCTCCTCCCACTGGAGACTACAATTTTTTTTTTTTTAATGAAATTAATTTTTTTTAAAAAAATAAAAAAAAAAATAAAAAAACTACTATGAAAAACAACCAAAATGTGTCACACAATAGTTTATGCCCACATCTAAAATTACACAACAGCCCAAAAGCTCACAGCTCACCTCTGCATCTCCTCCTGGGTAAGGTTCTTCCTCATCTCCCTGGAGAGATGGTAGAGCCGGTGCAGGGTGCAGGCATGAAACAAAGCATTACCGGACTTCCAGAATACAGTTGACACCTTGTTATAGTAGTTGGCCATCAGCTGGGGTTTAGGAGGCTTTTTTGAGAGAGCGAACAATCCATGGATGTCCTCCACTGCCTTGAAAGCTTCCTGAAATATTGGCAGTTATATATTAGCAAGTGGCATTTTCTAAGAACAAAGCAGTATGTGTGGAGTATTCATCACTAATACGCACGCACAAGCTTAAATGAAAATCTTTAAAAGGCTTGTCAGATCATTAGCTTGTCACTGTGCCTATTCAACTGGTACAGCACCCACTAACTTGATGTACCACACACGCAACAACTGTTCAGTAACTGTGCTACAGTCAGTAACTAAGCCTACATGGCAGGTGTTTCTTATGGAAGTAGTAAAGGTCAGAGGAAGGCATACACAAAGAAGCAGCCAACTCAGTATAAACACTTCCTTTATGTGATGTGTTTAAACATGTGCCTAATCACACTAATTAAACAACTGCATGTAGGGTTTTAACTCGTACTTGGAAATTGATCAATTCACTGCTTTGCCTAACACTGCATAAACTCACCTGCCACAGTTCCATGCTGATAGCACTGTCCAGCTGCACTAGGCGAGTCTCCAGATGCATGGACTGGCTCTCAGGGTTGTTCAGGTTAATGGCCGTGCTCTGGTTGTGATGTCTCTGGATTTGGCCCAGGTGCATGCGCAAGTTATCACACAGCTTGCGGAACTCTGCCTTACGGGTGTACTGGAGGCAGAACTTGAAAGCTGCGTTGAGGGACGAAGACAGAGGTTAAATCATTACAACGCTACACAGACATTCATTACAAACGACCGTTTTGCAGGTTTCCTAACGGAAAGAATCCAGATTAAATCCCTTTAAGCTGTATGGACAACTCAGCCAGACAGTCATATGGACATATCAGGATGCTATACATCACAACAACCCCACAAAAATGCATTCTGTAATAGTTTAGGAGCAAAATCAATTCACAATAAATTCGTCTTTATGGTTTTCACAGGTAACCAGGAACTGAATTCACGTAATGTCACCTACTAATACGTCTCATAAGACGACAAGAATTCCCTCATGCAAACACTGTGCTGACCTTGTTGAGCAATGTCATGGTACAGTCGTTCCACTTTGGAGTTGTTCCTGAGAAGGTCCAGACACTGGCGGTACGACTCCCACAGGAACTTGACCCAAGGAGTGAGCAGCAGGCGATCAGTACGGTCCTGAGTGTCCTCCCCGCTCACTGCACTCAGCAGCACACTGACGACACAGAATCCCATTCAATTGACACTTGATTGGTTTGAATGTTGTGATCTGCAGGCAACCCTAAACCACAGATGATTCTAGCTCTGTATACAGTACATCCTTAACCTCATTTATTTATACCTCTCTGGGGTCTGAATGTTATCCAAGTCCTCAATGTCCAACACCATCTGCTGAGACTCCTCCTTGGCCGTCTCAGTCTTCTCCTCTGCCAGTTTCAGGTAGGCACGAACCACATCCTCCAGAGATTTGATGTTCACCTGAAATGAAAGAAGGTTTGTCCCATGAGGCTCACGCTAGGAAGCCCGGATTCTCCAACACTCCAGGAACAAAAGTGGAACTTCCATTTGCTCCAGCAGAGGGCACCAGAACCCAAGATCTGACAGGTTTTAAAAGCAGCAAATTTTCATTAACTTCCCAGTTCTATATTAAACAACGACAATCGTGAGTGCAGCTCTAAGCAATGAGTGTAATCTGCCTATGGACATAACATACTGACATTATCGCAGCACAGAGTCCTTAATTTGTCTGATTAATACTGATATATACACAAAAAAAATTGACACAATAAAACCCACCAAATTTTTAGTCTATTTTGTTACTGAACATGTGTGAAAGCACATCGGTGCTTATTTATTACATTACTAGGACAAAAGTAATCAGGCTAACTGTATTTAGAAGCTGTATAGCCTGATTAAGGTCCACCAATTCCAAGCCAATTAAAACTTTTGTAAGTTATAGAGCTGTAACATTCACACTACACCACAGCGCTGTTCTGTGCTGTGAAATAAAAAAAAAATCATATACAACGAATTACACAAACTAGGTACAACTTCACAAGATCACATTCGCAACATCAAATGAACAGAGACAGAGGTCTAAGTCATCAAACCTGCTGACAGATGTTTTTGTACTGGTACAGCCCCTCTTTTGCCAGGTGGCTCTTGCGCAGGTCCACACAGAGCTCCAGGTACTTGAGCATAATGGGTTCGTGGATCTTCTGCCATGTTCGATGTTTCTTGCTCTTGATGACATCGTACAGCACATCCAAAGCTGGCTGCTTCTTGCCAACCTCGAGAAACTCTGTACAAAGTGAATACGATAATTAGAATGGGCTTTAACCAGGGTTTTCCAGAGACCTGACATTAAAGGGGAATTTCACCAGTTTTCCATCCTATTCCAAATTTCTTAATTGATAAACTGAATTGTGTTTTTTCTGATCAGTATTGTGGCTGCGATTTAAATTGATATTATTTTCTAGGAACTGAGGTCCAGGCCTGTTATTTGGTCAGTCAGACTAAAGTACCCCTTCTTCAGTTAGCTGTGGTTATGATGTCACAGCATATAGTTCTTTGCCTGCCTCTGGTTGGTCTAACTCATCTTCAGGCAGTAGATGTTATCGGATATTATATTCTGAAATTCATAATATAAGCTGATATTATTACTTAAATAATAAAAATTGCAGTTCTTGTGAACTGAATATTACACTCTGTTTAATTGCATTTTTGATACTATATACTTCCATCAATTACGTCCTTCAAAATACAAATACATGCTCCAACCGGAGCTACTGTGATATTGTGGTGGGATACAATGTTTAAGGTCTTCGCCGTGGCTGGTAGTGTCACACACCTGCTCTGACAACCTACCTACACTGTTTCCAGTCCCTGAGGAGCTGACGAGCTGGCACCTTATTTCAAATCAGAACCTTTTGCTGCGTCATCACCGTTCACACAACCCTAAACGTGTTTATGACTAAATTACTAAAGCTCTTAACTCTGGATTTGGCTCAGGAACATGCCCTACTATGTCTTAGCAGAGTGGCTTGATCTGGGTTTTCTGAATAAACCTGACCAGTCAGAACTGTTCACACTGGTGATGGGAACCAAGACGTCCAAGGTGTTTAACAGCCACCTACCAGAAGGCCATTCATTCTTATGAATGCATCATGACACTGTATGATATTTGATTATACAGCATTGATGTACAACAATGGAGGGTGCATGCAGGGCACTGTAAGGCAAATTAGCACCAAGAGAAACCGATTACATTTAGATTCAACTTGGACCAAACGTTACATATACCAATTCAAGGCTCTCAAAGAAATCACATGTAGCTCCACCGGTCATTACGCATGGTAAATAATAGGGTCACATTGGCGCCATACACATTAAGCGTTGGCATCCATCACTACCACTGTGAACAGGATCATAAGATTCTCAATGAGTCAATTCACATCCAAACACACTGAATGGTTTTAACCACATCTGATCCTTTATGCAGACCTTCTGAAAATTCAGCTGAACTTACAGAAATCCATCGACTGGCAGATTAGACTGGCCATGCGACCATCTACGACTGCCCTGACCATTTTTACGCTTAAACAAACCAACAAATCATCCTCCTGAAGAATTAACACAATTAAAGATGAATTAAAGTTAAAAAATAATAATAAAAGTTAGTAACTGGACAGGCTCTACCATTCATATTAACAAGCTATACTATTAACAACCAATCTCCTACATTTAACTTACATAACTAACCACATCTGATACAATTTACTTAATCTTAGCACACTTATTCTGACGAAAAATGGTCTTTTATACATAAAATATAAGATAGCAATCCTGGATTAAGCAAACGACGCACACAGCTAACTAGCTACCTACTAGCTTAGCTAACAAAAAACGGACCACGCAGACATACTGTGGCCTAAAGTCGTTGTGGCTAAGTTAGCTAGCTAGCTAGCTAGCTAGCTAGGGCATGCTAACACCGTATCTGCAAGTACAGACCCACTTTATAGATATAGTCAGTAAAATAACTCAAAAATAAGATTTTACGTTGTGTCTATTTAGGTCCTTGGTTGAACAAAGTTGCTATAATCATGGATGGGAGAATCACGAATATGCTAAAATGCTAAAACTGCTGACATATGGCCTGGTTTAGTGAGGAAACATGGGCTGCACTCCAATTCGCGCACTTCACTTCTAGATAGATCGCCTAACTAGTGCGCAGACTCATGGCCGCGGTCCGGTTTCGGCGCGCTAAACCAAGCAAGCTAAATAGGAGGTGACTGCGCGGATTGGAGCGGCGCCCAGTCTGAACCACGATGCAGCTGCTAAGTAGGAGAGTTTCGAAGCGCGCGCTCACCGTTAGCTCGTTTCAGAGCGTTCTCCGGTCTTTGAAAGTACGCCGGCATTGTTGCGGCTCGCTAGCAGGACGAAATTCGAACAGATATCGAAGGTCTTTTTATGTATTTTCGTCAATCGTGCCAGTCCATCCGCGCCGAGGCAAAACCCTTTCGCCGCTTCAGCTCTAGAGAGAACGGAGCACACACGTGAGGTGGTCCCTGTCAATGACGACGCAAGGACCCGTATGTACTCGGAAATCTTGGGAGTCGACTCCGGGACAAGAACCGATTCGTGATTCAATATCGTTGAGGTCTCCGTTTATCGTGTTTAGGCCTACTGAATATTCACGATACGCTGATAAGTCATAAGATATCTGTTTATTATTTGAATTGGCTTAAAGGGGCATTTATTTTTTCCCCAATTTCCTGCAAAATTAATTTTAAAATGCACCAAGTCATTCAGGCGTGAGTGCTCCATACTAGAGCAACGGTAGTGGTGTTGCTGATAACCGGAAGACCAGGTGCATACCTTAAAGGTGCATTATATAAGTTTTATGAATGGGTATATAAGCAGAAAAATAGTATGATAGGCTGTTTTTCAGTAGTGTATAATTACCCATTGTACATTTAACATGCATATCATGGGAGCACAGCGATGTTCTGCTTATTAAACTACTAGGAATTTAAATCATTTAAAGGTGCAGTGTGTAAAATGAAGGGGACATATGAACAAAATATGAATATACAAAGCTATGTTTTCATTAGTGTATAATTACATGTTATCCATGTAATGTGCATATCATGAAGGCAAAACAGTACTTTGTCTGTTTCAATACTATGAAATGTAACCATTTAAAGGTGCAGTGTGTGAAATATCAGCAGAAAAGGAGTATAATATACTATGTTAATTTGTGTATAATTGTTGTAGATGGAATACGCTGATCTTGGGAGCAAAATGGTTTTCTTTTGATTGATGAGGAGCGAAAGACGGAGCTCACAGGAAAAGGAGCATCTATTAGAATCATTCTACTTTTGTTCTCTGCAAGCTAAGAAGAGCTAGAGCCCCCACCCCCATTATGTGCTCCTTCTACAGAGGGGCCATCGAGAGCATGCTGACCAGCTGTATCACTGAGTGGTATGGGACCTGCACAGCATCCTGCCCACAGCTGAGATCGTTGGCACCTCTCTCCCCTCGCCCTCCGCTTGGCAGGAGATCCTACCCACCCACTACACAGTGTTTTCTGTCTGCCGCCATCAGGAAGGAGACTGTAGAGTCTAGGAGCTAGGACCCGCAGAACGAGGGACATCTCCATCCACCAGGCTCTCCTTGCTCTATCCCCCACCCAATTCTGCCCCCAGCACACACAAACTAAGCGCCCTGTCAACCCCCCACCCCTTTATTGTCTCATTGATGTCTATCTCAGGGCCCTTATTCTATCGTATGTCTCACCTCCGTCTCCGTCTCACCTCTGTCTCATACTTACCTGGCAGGGGCGATACCATGATCAAGAAGGTGGTTCACCCAGGGCGAGGCTGAACCATTGCACTCCGGTTGTGCTGACCCTTGCGAATTCCCCAAATGCAGGAATCTCGACTGCATAATTTCTGGTAGTGGGGTACTGCGTTCGTGCTCTCCTGCTTTTTAAGTTGCCCGGCTAGCTCAGTCGGTAGAGCATGAGACTCTTAATCTCAGGGTCGTGGGTTCGAGCCCCACGTTGGGCGAGTAACAACTTTTGGGGTAGTCGTGGGCTGGAGTTTAGGGAACCAGCCTTGTGACCGGAGGGTCGCCGGTTCGATTCCCTGAGTCTACAGTAACAACTGAGGTGCCCTTGAGCAAGGCACCTAACCACTAACTGCTCCCCGGGCGCCGTGGATAGGGCTGCCCACCGCTGCGGGTAAGTGTGCTCACTGCCCCCTAGTGTGCTCACTAGTGAGTGTGTTTGTGGTGTTTCCTTTCACGGATGGGTTAAATGTGGAGACTAAATTTCCCCACTGTGGGATCAACAAGGGATTTTAATTTAATTTAATTTAATTTAATAAAATTAAATTTATGTTTAGTATTTATTACAGTCAGTATAGTCTTGTTTTAGTTGTAATATAAAACCAGGGATCCCCCAGAGCAGCTAGAGTCACCTGAGCATCATCTCCACCGTGGGCCTCCTGCCCTGGTTTCTCCAGTTCATCACCCGACATGACTACAGCGTCTGCAATGACCAGCGTCTGGCTCTGATCATGAACTCTAACTATGGGTCGGCTCCATCGTTACAGTTACTACCGTCCTGGATGAACCAGACTGTATCTAATAGATGTTCTGAGCTGCTTCTCCTGTTAGTTCTGTCTCTCCTCAACGGGGATTGACCTGAGGAGGCCCTTGAGCCTGGTTCCTCTCGAGGTTTCTCCTCTCACACTAAGGGAGTTTCTCCTGGCCACTGTTACCTCTGGCTTGCTCACAGGGGGCTTGGAATCGTGTCCCTTTCCTACGTCTGTACATGGACTCTGTGTTTTATTTTCCTTTATATAAACTGATTTTCAGAAGGGGCAGACATGCCCACCTCCTCCTGCATGTCGGAGGGTCTGCGGTGGAAGTGGTCTCCAACTACAGGTACTTGGGTGTTCACCTGAGCGACAACCTCACCTGGAGCAACAACCCTTCCAGCCTGGTCAGAAAGGCACATCAACGGCTCTACTTCCTCAGGCGGTTGAGGCGAGCTGGGCTCGGGAGCTCGGTCCTCACCTCCTTCTACAGATGTGTGGTGGAGAGCGCCCTATGCTCCAGCATCAACGTGTGGCACGGAAGCTGCTCTGCTGCAGACAGGAAAGCTCTGCAGAGGGTGGTGAAGGCTGCACAGAGGTCTGTCGGAGTCAGCCTCCCCACCACCACGGACATCTACACCTACAGATGCAGGAAGAGGGCCACCTGCATCATGAAGGACCCCACTCACCCAGCACACTCATTGAGCATTGAGTGTAAAACGAACAGACTGAGGAACAGCTTCATTCCAGAAGCAGTAAGACTTCTAAACGCCACTTAGTCATAACCACTGCACCGACACTTTGAGGACACTCAGTCACTTTAAATACACTCTGCTGCTACCTTTTCAATTTCCTGCTGCTCTTTCTCTCTGTATTTTTTAAATATATATATTTATATATGATGTATATTTTATTTATCTCTGACTACATGCCATTTGGAGATCAGTTCATCTCTTAGGCTCTTAAATATCCACAGTAACAAATTTTTAAGTGGGGTGCTCAAACTTTTGCACAACACTGTACCCTACACCGTATGAGCAGAGTCATTACACACAGGCCGTCAGCCTTATCTGCTGGTGTGCAGCCCTCAGTGTTTATCATAAAATGGGTTTATCTTAAAGGAACAATGCTCTCTTACTATCACCGAGTCATATGAACCGCCGGCCGCTCGTCTTTAATTGTGCCTCAGGGTGTAGGCAGTGAAAGGAAGCCTTATAACACTAGGACTTTATGGACTACATGCCCATTTGATGCCATCAGCACCTTCAAAAAAGCTGGGACAGCGTGTGGACACTGTGGGCCACTGGGTGGTGGACTCAGGCTGTTTGAAGGGCCAGGGCAAAACATTAGGAAGACCACCTACTGGACAACAGGGGGCACCAAACAGCTATGGAGAATAATGTATGATGAAATCACCAACATTTAGGACTGCACAAGCTGTGCAGGAGTTTGACAGTTATATGACGGTATATGAGTTGATGTTGACCAGACACTGATGATAACGCTGATAATGTCGTTAATTAAACGCATTGCAACTTTAATACTCCTTTAATATCAGTGACAAAGCACATCACTGTATTTTAACTGTATTTTATTTTTTGATCTATATACTGTAGCTCTGTACTGTAAACTGTTTACCTATTCTCCTGCCTGCACTGGACACTTGTACTGGTTACAACCACATACCCAACTGCACACTTTGCTACCTCAACACACTGTACTCTCCTGTGTACACTTACACTATGCTGTATTACACTAACATGCTAACTGCACCTCAGTTCTAGTATTCTTATTCTGACATACATGACACGGCTCCTACACACCCTGAACATGTCTACTGTTTATATACATTTGTTTATTGTCTTTCACTGTACTTCTTTGTGTGTGTGTGTGTGTATATATATATATATATATATATATATATATATATATATATATATATATATATATATATATATATATATATACACACATATATATATATATATATATATATATACAGTTGAAACCAAAAGTTTACATACACTATATAAAAAGACACATGCATTTTTTTCTCACTGTCTGACATGAAATCAAAATAAACTTTTCCCTTTTTAGGTCAGTTAGGATTACCACAATTATTTCTATTTGCTAAATGTTAGAATAATGAGAGAGGAATTTTTTTAAGGCAATTTTTATTACTTTCTTCAAGCTCAAAAGTTTAAATACATTTCATTAGTATTCGGTACTATTGCCCTTAAACTGTATGACTTGGGTCAAACGTTTTGGATATCCTTCCACAAGCTTTTCACAATAGTTGGCAGGAATTTTGGCCCATTCCTCCTGACAGAACTGGTGTAACTGAGCCATGTTTGTAGGCCGCCTTGCTCGCACATGCCGTTTCAGCTTCGCCCATAAATTTTCAATAGGATTGAGATCAGGGCTTTGTGATGGCCACTCCAAAACATTAACTTTGTTATCCTTAAGCCACTTTGTAACCAGTTTGGCAGTATGCTTTGGGTCATTGTCCATTTGGAAGATCCATTTGCGCCCAAGCTTTAACTTCCTGGCTGATGTCTTGAGATGTTGCTTCAGTATTTCCACATAATGTTCTTTCCTCATGATGCCATCTATTTTGTGAAGTGCACCAGTCCCTCCTGCAGCAAAACAACCCCACAACATGATGCTGCCACCCCCGTGTTTCACAGTTGGGATGGTGTTCTTAGGTTTGCAAGCTTCCCCCTTTTTGATAATGGTCATTATGGCCAAACAGTTCAATTTTGGTTTCGTCAGACCACAGGACATGTCTCCAAAAATTAAGGTCTTTTTCCCTGTGTGCATTTGCAAACATTAATCTGGCTTTTTTTATGTTTCGTTTGGAGTAATGGCTTCTTCCTGGCAGAGTGGCCTTTCAGCCCATGTCGATACAGAACTCGTTTCACTGTGGATAATGATACACTCTTACCAGCTTCAGCCATCATGTTCACAAGGTCTTTTGTTTTTGCTCTTGGGTTGATATGCACACCTCGAACCAAAGCACGTTCGTCTCTGGGACACAGAACCTTTTTCCTTCCTGAGCGGTATGATGGCTGGACATTACCATCTTTTTTTGTACTTGCGTATAATTGTTTGTACAGATGAACGAGGCACCTTCAGACATCTGGAAATTGCACCCAAGGATGAACCAGACTTGTGCAAGTCCACAATTCTCTTCCTGATATCTTGGCTGATTTCTTTCCACTTTTCCATGATGATACTCAAAGAAGCAGCGTGTTTCAGGTGTGCCTTAAAATACATCCACAGGTGTGTCTTTAATTAACTCAGATGTTGCCAATAAACCTATAAGTAGCTTGCAAAGACATGACATCATCATATGGGCTGTCCCAAACTGTTTAAAGGCAGAGTAATCTTAGTGTATTTAAACTTTTGAGCTTGAAGAAAGTAATAAAAATTGCCTTAAAAAATTCCTCTCTCATTATTCTAACATTTAGCAAATAGAAATAATTGTGGTAATCCTAACTGACCTAAAAAGGGAAAAGTTTATTCTGATTTCATGTCAGACAGTGAGAAAAAAATGCATATGTGTCTTTTTATATAGTGTATGTAAACTTTTGGTTTCAACTGTGTGTGTATGTGTATATATATATATATATATATATATATATATATATATATATATATATATATATATATATATATATATATACATATATATATATATATATATATATATACATATATATATTTATATACACAAATACAGTGGGGAAAATAAGTATTTAGTCAGTTCACCAATTGTGCAAGTTTGTCCACTTAAAAGATGAGAGAGGCCTGTAATTGACATCATAGGTAGACCTCAACTATGAGAGACAAAATGTGGGAAAAAAATTGAGAAAGTGATTTTGTCTGATTTTAAAAGAATTTATTTGCAAATAATGGTGGAAAATAAGTATTTGGTCAATAACAAAAGTTCATCTCAATACTTTGTTGTATATCCTTTGTTGGCAATGACAGAGGTCAAACGTTTTCTGTAAGTCTTCACAAGGTTGGCACACACTGTTGCTGGTATGTTGGCCCATTCCTCCATGCAGATCTCCTCTTAGAGCAGTGATGTTTTGGGGCTGTCGCGGGCAAACACGGACTTTCAAACTCCCTCCAAAGGTTTTCGATGGGGTTGAGATCGGGAGACTGGCTAGGCCACTCCAGGACTTTGAAATGTTTCTTACGAAGCCACTCCTTTGTTGGCCTGGCAGTGTGCTTGGGATCATTGTCATGCTGAAAGACCCAGCCACGTGTTCATCTTCATTGCCCCTTGCTGATGGAAGGAGGTTTGCACCCAAAATCTCACAATACATGGCCCCATTCATTCTTTCATGTACACGGACCAGTCGTCCTGGTCCCTTTGCAGAGAAACAGCCCCAAAGCATGATGTTTGCCACCCCCATGCTTCACAGTTGGTATGGTGTTCTTTGGATGCAACTCCGCATTCACTTTCCTCCAAACACGACGAGTTGTGTTTTTTACAAATAGTTCTACTTTGGTTTCATCTGACCATATGACATTCTCCCAATACTCTTCTGGAACATCCAAATGCTCTCTAGCAAACTTCAGACGTGCCTGGATATGGACTGGCTTAAGCAGGGGGACACGTCTGGCACTGCAAGATCTGAGTCCCTGGCGTCGTAGTGTGTTGCTGATGGTAGCCTTTGTAACGTTGGTCCCAGCTTCCTGCAGGTCATTCACTAGATCCCCCCTTGTGGTTCTGGGATTTTTCCTTACCGTTCTTGTGATCATTTTTGACCCCACGGCTGAGATCTTGCGTGGAGCCCCAGATCGAGGGAGATTTAGTAGTGGTCTTGTAGGTCTTCCATTTTTCTGATTATTGCTCCCACAGTAGATTTCTTCACATCAAGCTGCTTGCCTATTGCAGATTCAGTCTTCCCAGCCTGGTGCAGGTCTACAATTCGGTTTCTGGTGTCCTCCGACAGCTCTTTCGTCTTCACCATAGTGGAGTTTGGAGTGTGAGTGTTTGAGGTTGTAGGCAGGTGTCTTTTATACTGTTAACGACTTCAAACAGGTGCCATTAATACAGGTAATGAGTGGGGGAAAGAGGAGCCTCTTAAAAAAGAAGTTACAGGTCTGTGACAGCCAGAAATCTTGCTTGTTTGTTATTGACCAAATACTTATTTTCCACCATTATTTGCAAATAAATTCTTTAAAAATCAGACAAAATGACTTTCTCAATTTTTTTCCACATTTTGTCTCTCATAGTTGAGGTCTACCTATGATGTCAATTACAGGCCTCTCTCATCTTTTTAAGTGGGACAACTTGCACAATTGGTGACTGACTAAATACTTATTTTCCCCACTGTACATACACACACACATACATACAGGGTGAGTCAAAGGTCTCAGGACACCTTTTATTTCAGAAACTAAAGAGAATATGACATATCTGAATACCCTAGCATTAGGCTACGTCCGTATGGCCTCGGATCAAATTCAATTTTTCCCAATGGGAAGGTGGTTATGTAGCATGTCAAAGCAGACCAAAATTTTCTCAATATCTCGTGGCTCAATAGCCAAATATTTAGGACACCAGAAAGTTAGAACGCCATATGTTGGTGGAAACTTTATGCCCCCTAACGCACCACACACGGCCTTTTATCTGAGTCTTTAGGAAACCGACGATAGCCCAGGTCTTCATCCATGATTAAAACTGACGTTATGTTATTAAGCGATCCAGATTATAAAGTATAACCACACGTCTATGGTAAACACACAGTGACGTACAGTACAGTGTAAAAAAGGAATCAGGAGTCCTTCTACTGGCCCTGTGTTTATATGTCAGTGGCCTCAGTATGGTCAACACTGGATGTCCTCAATGGGGAGTCAGGGAAAATGAATAAGCCTTCTTTCAGAGTATTTGGCAGCAGCCACTTGGAATTACAGAGTAAAAGAAGTACTGAACTGAAATTAATGTTTAAAAGACAAATTCATTCACTACACTGATAAAAACAGTCTTCAAGCCTTTTTTAATGAAGACAAAAGATCTATATAGAACCATGAGCACTCCAAGAACTATATCATCACTGTCCAAAGAAAAACAGGTATCTCCTAAATGGCAACTTCACAGGAGAGGCCAAAAACTCAATTTAATGAATGGAAGTCAATGGAAACAGACGTCTGACCAATCAGTTTTGGGCCATCTCTGTTGGCCCATTCATCATGAAATTTCCACACAGTGTAAACAGCAGCTCATGTGATCAAATGTTAAAATCAACAAAAACGGAGATACATGTTTTTTTGTTGGACAGACGATATGCATACTTAAATGGCTTCTCTCATAGTGAAATGGTTCCTAAGATTCACTGAGAATGTGTCATATATGGTTCTATATAGCACCCAAAAGGGTTCTGTTACTGCAGTGATGTCACAGTTTAGATGTAAACAAAAGGACCATTTTCAAAAAGCCCACACATACTCAATTTAGTCTTACGAAGAGTTTTAACATGCAAAGAACTATTTCAGAATGTAAAAAGTACTTGCTCAGGTTCTATACAGAACCACAGTCTTCACTAAAGTACTCTTGAAGTGTAAACTTGGGCAGAGTTCTAGTAGGAGATGAAAACAGGTGGCTGGGATGTTGTTGAGTATTCATGGTTCCTTTCGGCAGGTCTGTACCAGCACAGGTCAGGTTCTGGGGGAATCTGGCAGACAGCTGCCATTTTGATTTCTAAATATTAATAGACAGCGTACATTATGTTAGCAAACAGACATGAACTTACAGGCTGTGGCCACCAGATGGGGCTACATGTACTTGTGAGAGGAGGACGGAATGTAATTGGCATGCCGAGAGGGAGTTACTCCTTTTCCATTTGTATTTTAAAGAGCCATGTTGGAGTTAATGTGCTTCTATTATTTCATGGACTATTGATGAGGAAAGAAAATACTTAAAAAATCATCAGTTATATTACAAAAATGTCACTTGCTGCCAAACATAAATTCTTTAAGAAGTTCAATCTGTGGTTTTAAAAGTAATGTAAAATATTTATATAACACATCAATGTACCAATTAGTTATATCTGCTGCCAGTTTGCACAAATATGAACAAACATTTAATTCATTAAACAAATATTCCTTTATTATAATAGTAACATTATAGTAAAAGTCCCTAGTTGTACCTGTTGTCATCAGTCCTGAGACTGGACATGTTTAATAAAATTAATTAATTAATTAATTAATAACAATAAAACCAGACAAAAAAACAACACTCTCTTTACCCAACACATTCTCTACTACATATTAAATAACACTGAACGCTTGCTAACACAGTTCCGTGTCTAGGAACTGTGGCGTTTGAAATGTATAACCATAATTATCACCGCAAGACACAAATCAAACACCAAACGATCGTTTTTGTTTCTTGTCTGTGATTACTGTATGTAGAGCTCCATTAAAGCTTTGGAGCTTCTGGAACTGCCTGGATGTCTCCATGAAGCTCCTGTTTGAAATCTTTCATTATGTGTTTCATTTTATTATTAAATAAAAATAAGATCAAAATTAATAACCAGTTTAAACAACCCAGGCCACTGAAGTCTTAAATCTATACAAGTTAAAAGTTTGGGTCTGTTATTTTAATGTCTAATTCCAGTATCCAGCACATTAAACAGCAAAACCCATTAAAATGACTGAAAAACATTTTAATCCTGAAATTCATTTCATCACTTCTAAATACACCTTTGAGTCCACTTTCAACAAAATAAACAAATATCCTAATGGCTGTGGTTCATCATGGCAGTAGTCTGTTAAACTTATCAAAGCATCATTTACTAAATGTCCAAACGTCCAGACCACAGGAAATTAAAATTCTACCATTTCTTCTTTTACCTTTCACCCAAAGGACAAAACCTTTACACGGTGATATCAACCCATCGAGAAATCACAAAACACTGTTAGCGACTGAACACCACAAATCCTGACAGCAATTATCAATAGATTACATGAATTATTTTTAATTAGTTAACTAATTTATTTTCCCCAGCAGTCAGAGTTACTATACTTTTAACATATTTTAATATAATTTATGAGGCTACAAATTTAAAGCATCAAAATATATGAGAATTACAGAAACATGTTCAATCCATTTGTGTAGCGACAGACCTTAGAAATTCTTCTTAATGTTCTACGATTTTGTAGCAGCTACTTACTGCTAAGAAACCATCTGGGGAACAATATACTTTTAAAGGAGGGGATGCTCACCTACACAGAACACATTCATAATAATTTTGTGTATTTGACATAACCTGGACTGGGCACGACAGTTAAGTTCAAAAGTATTACAAGATATAGAGAATATAACACAGCGATTCTGTGTGACCGTGAAAGAGATGGCTGACCATTAAAACTCTGGGCAATAGCTAAAGCTTTGTTGAGAGAAGATCAAGATCCACTTTTGCTTCAGATCTGAACCATCCATAGGTGTTTCTGTCCATCCTTCCACTGTAGGAAGGCAACTCAACGCAGTGGGTCTGAAAGGATGTGTAGCTTTTCAAGAAGCCTCTCACTAAGAAAAGGAGACAAAAACAGGGGAAACTTAGCAAATTAAACAAAACTGGACAGAACAGTGGACTGATAACCTCAAACTTCAAGATCACCGAACGTGTTTTTTATTATTTGGAAGGTGTTACGCCGAACATGATAAACCAACTCCAACTCCAAGAGCTGTAGACTTTTTTATAAAACTGATAAACTGTGTTTCGTTGATGAAATTTTGTTTGTAATTTTCTGTTAACAATCTTTTATATTTTTGTAGTGCTAAAAAAAAAAAAAAAAAAGAAGTATAACCAGTGTATATATACGATTGACCTGTAGCTGAAATAACATGAAGAGTCTAACTGTCTGCCACAGTACGTAAATAAAGCTGGACTTCAGGTTCAATGAAGGGGCAGAGGATCAATGCTCAAGACTGTGAATGCATGCACGTAATCTGCTCAGTGGCGAGAAAATCGATTTTGCCAGTATATATTCACCTGTTCACATGGCCAAGCTCTAGGTGTCTACTCTCTTGGCACTGAACATCAAAGGGTTTTTACAACAGATCTCTCATCAGAGAGTAAAAAGAAAGTCATGGAGCTCCCACAAGCAAGCTTGTTGTTTCTGATATATTGATATAAACAAATGACTTTTTAGTGGCTGCTAGATTATAATGATGGTATATCACACTTCTGAGACAGAAACAGTAACGGATCCTTTGAATATTCGTCGTGTCTGACCAATGAAAAACATCAGATTAAGTTTTTCCCCTCTCCTGTAAAGTTACCATTTGGATACTTGTTTTTGTTTGGACAGGAGATGATAAATGAAGAATTAAAAGGGACAGTGGTAAACTGGGACTAAAGGCAAGTTAAACTTGTACTAAATATACCAAAGTCACGAAGTATCATAATCGGGTACTACAAAAACCATCACTGAACGAAAGAAAAACCAAACAGATAACACTCTAAGAACAGAAAGCCTAGAAATTTACCAAGTTCAGGAGAAGAGCCAAAACTCCTAGGTGTCGCAGTAAGTGTCGATTAATCCTAAACACACTGAAAGCAAAATGTTAAAATAACGGGGAAAAGTCCTTCACAGTAATAAGGAAGACGTGCAGAATTGTGCTAACACAGTAGGTCATTAAAAACCAGCTGACATGTCACTTGTTTTTATCTAATCTGCCAAAGTCCACATTTCATCACAAAATTAAAAACCACACTTTATTCTGTACTCATTGTCACCCTGTTTTTTTCAGCCTCTATTTAGCCATCTGGGTGTATCTTTGTAGTTCTACGATATACAGACTGTAGTACATTTGTTTCTATGATACTTATGTTCCCCTTCTTTCACCCTGTTCTTCAATGGTAAGGAGCCCCAAAGAACTACCCACTGAGCAGGCTGTTGTGGGTCCTCAGCACTGCAGTGACAATGGACGTGGTGGTGTGTTAGTGTGTGGTGCTGGGCGTTGATGTGGATCCAGACACAGCAGTTGCTGCTGGAAGTGTTTAGACCACCACTGTGTCATCACTGTCCACTTCTATTAGCACCACTCCTACCTTTGCTGGTCCACACCTTTTACTAGCTCTGTACATTAATGTTTGACACAATGTAGTTCAGTAAACCCTTTTACAGTTGGCAAGCTTGACAGGACCAGACGGATGACCAACCACAAACTGTGCAGCAGCAGATGCGCTATCATCTCTGACTTTTTGGGCTCTCTGTCCTAAAAACTGATGAGGAAAATAATGTTTAAGAATTTGAAGACAAGCTGGAACAATACTTGGGTGAGGTTTCAAGCGTGGGCCAGAACGTAGAACTCGGCAGAAGAGCGAGTTAATAAGGTCAAGAATGTTACCAAAGAATTACCTATTTCAGCAGCAATAACTGTTTTTTAAAATGGTCTTCTACATTATATTCCAAGTTTGTCAGGATGGTTTATCTTGTTAGCTCCATTTTTACATTTTAATTTGTGGTTTGTAGTTTAACGATGGTCACTGCATTGTATTGTATTATAGGTCTATCGGACCATAAGAATGATTATGAGCTATTTAAGATAGCAGCTAATGAAGTATCCTAATTATTAAAAAACCATAAAAACGAAAACATGCACTTGTGTGCAAATAATACTAATGGGAATACAAGACCACGCGTAAACGATATAACCCTAAAATTTCATGCCGGGTTTTTCTGTTAAACACTGAGTCACTGTACGTGGAAAATAGCCCATGCATAATACTAGATGATGTATATGTAAATCCTTATTTCGTCAAGGCAATATTTCGTTTTGGCGCGTTTCTCCAAAAGTGATTTTTTTGTCATTGCACAGTTGCTGTGTCTGTCCTTTTTTTTCTTGAGCACCATGGTCCTGTTTGCTCGGACGTAGAAATATTTTTAAAAAATAAAAAGAGTACGAATATACATGACCCTAGCAACTTGATTTAAATATGTTTAAATCCAGCGTTTTCATTAGTGAGGTCTTAATCTGATCTAACAAATAAGAAAAACATAGCTGTATACCATGATCACCTTCTGAAGTACTTATTGCTTGGACTACCATGGCACATAAAACCAACTCAATTGACAGCATCTTGATTAAAAAAAAAAAAAAGCATCTGACTTTTTAAAAATAACTAATGTTATTGTTACCTCTGAAATTGATATTAATGACTGCTGTACATCTTCCTACCACCGCCCATGATTATCAAATCAAAGACAAACAACAAAAAGACAAAGATATTTAATGTGGAACATTAGATAAAGCTTGTAAAGCACTCATTTAAATATACACCAGGCACAGACAAAAAAAAAAGACAGACCCTATGGTGTCTCTTAAGTAACACCAACCAAGAATTTAAAATACATTTGTATAATTACTACAAATAAGTTATAAACATTTTCAATGTTTATTAGATTTTTAGTTTATATAGACAAAAACTGTAGTGAGATGGAATGAGGCATGCTGTAAGAGAGCACGCATTAGAAAATGTTAATTCAAGTGCTGTAGACGTGAATTTGAACATGAATTTGTGTAGATATAGACATGTATTTGAGTCAAACAGATATGAAGAGTGATGGCACTAAATTCAGCAAATTAGGCCAAAGGCTGCTAGTTTTAACTTGTAGCATGCACATGTGAAGAGAAAAATACAGCAATAAAATTTACTAGTACAGGCAAAAAAATATGTGAGTTGTAAATATGAGAAAGAGAAAAAGTATGGAGTTTTTAATATCACAATTAACACGTGAACTGAAAAGTATCATTGACAAATTGTTGAAATTAAGCATAACAAAAAAGTGACTCGAATAATGTTAAAAAGTCATGACAATGATGACTTATTCTGAAAACCCCAAAAATAACAAACCTAGCACATGTGTTTTGGTGTTGAAATAAATATTATCATCATAAGAATTGGCGAATAGGGAAAGCGAATTACACTTCATAGCTTCTTAGACTTGTTTGTTTTTTAATTGAGACGTGAATTAAGCTAATCAATAATACCACATTGCAGTATGTTTTCACACGACACGACCGTTAACTAATAGAGGATTTGAGAAATTTGAAGCATTGCTAACTTTTGAAGTTTGTAATTTGTTACTTTGTTCTGATAGAAAGGGGGAAAAATTTTAAATTAAACCTTTACCTTATGCAATTAATGGAAACACAAAAAAACATAACGAACAATAATAACGTCAGGACATATATGATCTTAGAAAAAACTGATGAAAAATGATATTGAATATATTAATAACAT
Organism: Prochilodus magdalenae; assembly: GCA_024036415.1. Lineage (NCBI taxonomy): Eukaryota > Metazoa > Chordata > Actinopteri > Characiformes > Prochilodontidae > Prochilodus > Prochilodus magdalenae. The sequence goes on from JAMWET010007721.1 coordinate 22,222, forward strand.
TTTGAGAAATGATCAATTATGATAATCAAAAAAGTAATGAAATTAAATGAATGAAAATGACATACTTTGTTGGAAGGGTGTTATATAATGTTGTAGGTAGGAGATTATGATACAGTCTGACTATAAAATTGAATCAACATATTAAAAAAAGACTAAAGTATCCGAATGTAAAAAACAGTATTATGATTCAACTCTTATCACATGATGGCCCAACACAATAATTTAATACAGATTTAAGATTTCCAAAATAGAAGCGTTCAGCAGTTCAGTGATTAGGGTAGTTTATAAATTCCAAGTGCTAAAAAGATACAAAGGTATCAATATACAACAATGAACCCCCCCAGTAATTCGCTCCAAGGAGCCATTCTGTAAACAGGGGAGCTAAAGGCAAACTGGATACCAAATGATTTCTCGGCCTCACTAAAGATCCTTGCTCTTTCAATATAAGAATGTCCAGGTTAATCGTCAAATAGCACAGAACTTATTTATTTAAAACATTTTGTTAAGATGATAAGACAAAAACAATGCAGTTGCTGTCAATGTTGAATCGCAATTGCTGGCAATATAAGAATATCTAGAGTTCTATGAAATAAAATGTCCATTAATAAAGGTCATACATACTTGGATGTCAACAAAGTTATGGTTAGTTTAGCGTGCAGCAAAGTTTATCTGAGGGGATATAAAATTATATGAGCTACCAAAGTGCAGACTCTGAGAATTTCAATTTGAGGTATTAAACTCATCTTAATATGCATTTTAGAAAATAACCCCCCATTTTCAGGGTCAACACATACTATTGGATAAAGGACAATGGGACAATTGGGTGGATGACCGAAAGTCTCTTTTCCTGGCAAACAAACGGGTAGCCAAATGCTCCTTTTTTTCCGAGGTTCGTACTGGTCTAGTACCAAGTAACTATCAGGACAAGTAATAACCATAGGATGTACAGACGCTTTACCAACGATGTAAACCAACTGGAGGATGACCAAATCTAGAGTTATGGAAAAGAACTGCAGAAGCACCCTAAGAACCTTTGGTTATGGCAAAGATAAGGAATCTTCCTGCAAGTCATATGATTTCAATCCAATCATGCATGAATTCTTAATTACTGCATGTAAGACGCCCAAAAAACAAGCAGGAACTGACGATGCAGGTCCGACAGCATAACAAGGAAGAAAACACAGCCTTGTGATGCCTGTGGGTAATCCGATCAAGCGGTCAATACTGCAAAGAATTTGAACAGAGTATTAACAGACCATTTAATATTATGCTAGTTTGTCAAAATTACTTTTGAGCTCCATAAAAGAGGGCAGTAGTAATCAATACGCCGTATTATCCTGATTTGGATGCAAGACCTTATGAAATAAACAAATACTGGAAGTCTGTACCTGGCCTCCTTTTCAAAAGTGGAGCCATTTGAGGTAAGGCCTGCTCCAGTTTACTCCTTCAGACAGGTGATGATGGGCAAGGTGCCCACAGATCCGAAAATCTGTATCAATATACCTATCACAGCATGAAGAGTTCAGCCTACACATAAATGACAATTACCTCAACACTTTCTAAGTATTAAAAATACTGCATTTACAAAGAGGACGTGGTTCACAAAGGGGCAGATTCTAAATCTGTAACCACTTTCACTCGTTAATTTTACACTATCAAAATTAAATATGACAACGAGAGCAACGGCGATAGGAAATATTGGGTTATGTCGGGAAATGCAATGTCCAGGCTGTTGAATGAAATGTTGCCACTTTTCACACCCTTAGACAAGCAGGAATAATGGATGTATCTTTACACAAGTCGGATTCCTAGGTGGCTATAAAGGTATGTTAATTCCACCTTAAATTCCTCACAGCTAGGTGAAGGACAATTTGCAAAAACCATGCTGGAGAAGAAGTAGTTGAACTTCAGTCTTCACATCCTTCATTTTTATCTGTTAGCATGTGCGTGCGACGTGTAACTCCAGACATGCGTGAGGACCACATGGACGGTGAACCAATTAATCCTGGGTTAGACAGTTTTTTCCCAAAGGGACACAAAAGATAAATGATTTGCCAATTGTGGTGAAGGAGCTACAACTATAATGGCATATCAGCATAATGACAACACATATCTCCTTCTGTAGACCCTCCCTAGATTTTTGACTCTAGCGTCAGAGATGTTAATAGGGATCTAGACCCCCAGAACACTTTGCATTTCTGCACCCTGGTAAATGAGCCATCGAGGTCGCCCTGCTAGTAACAAGCACAAATCCCCCAACCAAAACTCAGGAGATTGTACCATAGTAACATATTAACAGAGGTTT
>JAMWET010007722.1:0-141554 GCA_024036415.1 Prochilodus magdalenae
TTTTTTGGATGAAGCATGTTAGAGTTACAGAATTTTTAATTAATTAAGTATTTTCTCGATAGGGTTCATTTGCATATGGCGGCCATTTTGTTTACAAAAGTTGACATGTTTGTGATAGATATTGATGAACAGGGTCTGGAGAATTTTTTAAGATTTTTTTCAGAATTTTTGGGCTTAAACCCTAAGACTAGTTCGCAAAAGTAGGTTTTGCATATTATGCTAATTAGAAAAAGATCTAAGTAGGCGGAGCTTAATGGTCCAAATGGCAAAGTGATAGGTTTTGACCCAAGGAACCTGGGAAAAATGTCATTTTGTCTGGCAAAATTTTGGTTTAGGAGTTATAGGCCAAAACGTGTTTTGCTTTGCTGTAGCGCCCCCTTGAGGCCAGTTGGTGCCATTCGTTGTGGCTGAGTCATTTCACCCCTACTGTACCTTCAGTCCAAGTTTGGTCCTTCTGGGCCTTACGGCCTATTCTGCCCGTTGCGTTTCAGCCGAGAAAAAGAATAATAATAATAATAATAAGAAAAATCCTAACAAATACAATAGGGTCCCTGCACTACGTGCTAGGACCCTAATAAGAAGAAGAAGAAAAATCCTAACAAATACAATAGGGTCCCTGCACTACGTGCTAGGACCCTAATAATAATAAGAAAAATCCTAACAAATACAATAGGGTCCCTGCACTACGTGCTAGGACCCTAATAATAATAATAAATATAGCCGCAAGCGGCAATTGAGGGTCCTAGCACGTCATAAGTCCCCTGAGGCCTTTTGGACCAGCAAGGCCTCACAAGGCCTAAAGCAGTTCGGACCTTGTTTCTAGATCTATCAAGATAATACAGGCTTAACAGCTTAGGCAGCTCTCCTGTCGTGTGGCACCATGTCATTCGTTTGTATCTGGCTCCATCAAGTGGTGAGAAGGAGAGCTGTTGTAGTAATAATAGATCTATCAAGATAATACAGGTTTAACAGCTCAGGCAGTTTTCATGTCGTTTGGAACCATGTCATTCGTTTGTATCTGACTCCATCTAGTGGTCAAAAAAAGGAAGTGGCCATAGCAGGAGAAGGAGAGCTGTTGCCTATAGCTTTGGTTTTTATGCTGTAATTTCTGAACGAATAGGTCGAAATAGCACAGCAGTAGTCCATTTTCTGACACGACATGTAATTACAAAGTTGTGCAGGACTGAGAGCTGAATCAAATGACATCAGCTGTTTGGCTATAGATAGTGTAATAACATTGTAATAAGAATTTTAGTGATTTTAAGTGTTTTTAGGTGCTATAGCGTCCCCTAAAGGGCAAACTGCACCAAATTTGGTACATGTCATTAGAGTCGTAGTGCATACAAGTCTGTTAAATATTGAGTTAATCTAAGTAGAGGCTGAGGAGTTATAGCAATATAGGCTGTAAATTCCAAGGCAGAAGTGATTTGTTGATTTATAGAAGCCATGTTAAGTACAAAAGTCAACTTTTTTTTGATGCTTATTTACCTAGAGACTCCACAGAGTATTTTAAGACCAGTTTGGAATGGCTATGGTAAAAATCCAGGGACTAGTTCAAAAAGTAGCATTTTTAAACCTTTAATGATTAAAAAATAACTATGCATTTTTTTAATACAATTCTATTTACAAAGATGTTTGGAATACTCGAGTGCATGAGGGGAATGCATTTGTTTGACATTAGGTTGAATTTTGTATGAGAGACACCCGATTTTCCAAAATAGCGCCACCTAGTGGCCAAATCTTTTGAAAAATTTTTGGCTGTTGCAAAGTCCCTCCAAAGACATACCAGTGAAGTTTCATGCTGATTGGTTAATGTTAAGCCTGTCAAATGCCTGCTGAAAGCCTATTGGCCAATGGCCTCCATAATTTTTTATGTATCAAATCGTCCTTAAAGATTCACTTATAGACTGTGTCAAAGATGAAGCGTGCAAAGTTTCAGCTTGATCGGACTTACGGTTGCTGAGGAACAGTTATGTAGCATTTATAGCGCCCCCTATATATGTAATTGCGCCAAACTTGATAGGCCACCTCAGAATCATGTCCTGAACCAAATTCCAAAGTTTCAATTTTTTTGGATGAAGCATGTTAGAGTTACAGAATTTTTAATTAATTATGTATTTTCTAGATAGGGTTCATTTGCATATGGCGGCCATTTTGTTTACAAAAGTCGACATGTTTGTGATAGATATTGATGTTCAGGGTCTGGAGAATTTTTTGAGATTTTTTTCAGAATTTTTGGGCTTAAACCCTAAGACTAGTTCACAAAAGTAGGTTTTGCATATTATGCTAATTAGAAAAATATCTAAGTAGGCGGAGCTTAATGGTCCAAATGGCAAAGTGATTGGTTTTGAACCAAGGAACCTGGGAAAAATGTCATTTTGTCTGGCAAAAATTTTGGTTTAGGAATTATAGGCCAAAAGGTATTTTGGTTTGCTATAGCGCCACCTTGAGGCCAGTTGGTGCCATTCGTTGTGGCTGCGTCATTTCACTGATTCTGTATCTTCAGTCCAAGTTTGGTCCTTCTGGGCCTTACGGCCTATTCTGCCCGTTGCGTTTCAGCCGAGAAAAAGAATAATAAATATAGCCGCAAGCGGCAATTGAGGGTCCTAGCACGTCATAAGTCCACTGAGGCCTTTTGGACGAGCAAGGACTCACAAGGCCTAAAGCAGTTTGGACCTTGTTTCTAGATCTTTTAAGATAATACAGGCTTAACAGCTCAGGCAGCTCTCCTGTCTTGTGGCACCATGTCATTCCTTTGTATCTGGCTCCATCAAGTGGTGAGAAGGAGAATTGTTGTAGAGACCTTTGATTTTAGGAGCTGTAATTTCTGAACGAATAGGTCGACATAGCAGAGCAGTAGTCCATTTTCTGACCTTGGTTTTTATATAACATGTAATTACAAAGTTGTGCAGGAGTGAGAGCTGAATCAAATGACGTCAGAGTTTTGGCTATAGATTGTGTAATAACATTGTATTAAGCATTTTAGTGATTTTAAGTGTTTTTAGGTGCTATAGCGCCTCCTAAAGGCCAAGCTGCACCAATTTTGGTACATGTCATTAGAGTCTTAGTGCATACATGTCTGTTAAATAGTGAGTTAATGTAAGTAAAGGCTGAGGAGTTATAGCAATATAGGCTGTAAATTCCAAGGCCGAAGTGATTTGTTTATTTATAGAAGCTATGTTAAGAACAAAAGTCAACTTTTTTTTGATAATTCTTTACCTACAGACTCCACAGAGTATTTTAAGACCAGTTTTGGAACGGCTATGATTAAAAATCCAGGGACTAGTTCGAAAAGTAGCATTTTTTGAACATTTTAATGATTAAAAAATAACTATGCATTCCTTTTTTTTTTTAACACAATTGTATTTACAAAGTTGTTTTGGAATAGTCCAGTGCATGAAGCTAAATGCATTTGTTTGAACATTAGGTTGAATTTTGTATGAGATACACCCGATTTTTTCCCAAATATAGCGCCACCTAGTGGCCAAATCTTTTGAAATTTTACTGGCTGTTGCAAAGTCCCTCCAAAGACATACCAGTGAAGTTTCATGCTGATTGGTTAATGTTAAGCCTAGCAAATGCCTGCGGAAAACCTATTGGCTAATGGCGTCCATAATTTTTAATGTATCAAATCGTCCTTAAAGATTCACTTATAGACTGTGGCAAAGATGAAGCGTGCAAAGTTTCAGCCTGATCGGACTTACGGTTGCTGAGAAACAGTTATGTAGCCTTTATAGCGCCCCCTATCAATCTAACTGCACCAAATTCGATAGGCCACCTCAGAATCATGTCCTAAACCAAATTCCAAAGTTTCAAATTTTTTGGATGAAGCATTTTTGAGTTACAGAATTTTTAATTAATTATGTATTTTTTCGATAGAGCATTTTCATTTGCATATGGCGGCCATCTTGTTTACAAAAGTCGACATGTTTTTGATAATTATTGAGGTTCAGTGTCTGGAGAATTTTTTTTTGAGATTTTTTTTTTCAGAATTTTTGTGGCCTCCTTAAACCCTAAGACTAGTTCGCAAAAAGTAGGTTTTTTGCATATTATGCTAATTAGAAAAAGATCTAAGTAGGCGGAGCTTAATGGTCCCAAATGGCAAAAAGTGATAGTGTTTTTTGACCCAAGGAACCTGGGAAAAAAATGTCGTTTTTTTTTGTCTGGCAAAAATTTTGGTTTAGGAGTTATAGGCCAAAACGTGTTTTTTTTTGGTTTGCTATAGCGCCACCTTGAGGCCAATGGGTGCCATTTCTTTGTGGCTGAGTCATTTCACCCCTACTGTACCTTCCTACCAAAGTTTGGTGTCTCTAGGCCCTTTACGGTCCTTTGCTCTACGTTGCGTTTCAGCCCGAGCAAAAAAAAATAAGAAGAAGAAGAAGAAAAAATCCTAACAAAATACAATAGGGTCCCTTGCACTACGTGCTAGGACCCTAATAAAATAAACAAATACACAAAGGGTTACCACTACGTCCTAGTCCCCTAAAATTCCTAACAAATACAATAGGGTCCCTGCACTACGTGCTAGGACCCTAATAATAAGAAAAATCCTAACAAATACAATAGGGTCCCTGCACTACGTGCTAGGACCCTAATAATAATAAGAAGAAGAAAAATCCTAACAAATACAATAGGGTCCCTGCACTACGTGCTAGGACCCTAATAAGAAAAATCCTAACAAATACAATAGGGTCCCTGCACTACGTGCTAGGACCCTAATAAGAAGAAGAAGAAGAAGAAGAAGAAAAATCCTAACAAATACAATAGGGTCCCTGCACTACGTGCTAGGACCCTAATAATAATAATAAGAAGAAGAAAAATCCTAACAAATACAATAGGGTCCCTGCACTACGTGCTAGGACCCTAAAAATCCTAACAAATACAATAGGGTCCCTGCACTACGTGCTAGGACCCTAATAATAAATATAGCCGCAAGCGGCAATTGAGGGTCCTAGCACGTCATAAGTCCACTGAGGCCTTTTGGACGAGCAAGGCCTCACAAGGCCTAAAGCAGTTTGGACCTTGTTTCTAGATCTTTTAAGATAATACAGGCTTAACAGCTTAGGCAGCTCTCTTGTTGTGTGGCACCATGTCATTCCTTTGTATCTGGCTCCATCAAGTGGTGAGAAGGAGAATTGTTGTAGAGACCTTTGATTTTAGGAGCTGTAATTTCTGAACGAATAGGTTCGACATAGCAGAGCAGTAGTCCATTTTCTGACACAACAAGTAATTACAAAGTTGTGCAGGAGTGAGAGCTGAATCAAATGACATCAGAGTTTTGGCAATAGATTGTGTAATAACATTGTAAGAAGCATTTTAGTGATTTTAGGTGTTTTTAGGTGCTATAGCGCCTCCTAAAGGCCAAGCTGCACCAATTTTGGTACATGTCATTAGAGTCTTAGTGCATACATGTCTGTTATAGGCTGTAAATTCCAAGGCCGAAGTGATTTGTTGATTTATAGAAACCATGTTAAGTACTAAAGTCAACTTTTTTTTGATAATTATTTACCTAGAGACTCCAAAGAGTATTTTAAGACCAGTTTGGAACGGCTATGATTAAAATCCAGGGACTAGTTCGAAAAGTAGCATTTTTGAACATTTAATGATTAAAAAATAACTATACATTTTTTTAACACAATTGTATTTACAAAGTTGTTTGGAATAGTCCAGTGCATGATGGGAATGCATTTGTTTGAGATTAGGTTGAATGTTATATGAGAGACACCCGATTTTCCAAAATAGCGCCACCTAGTGGCCAAATCTTTTGAAAGTTTACTGGCTGTTGCAAAGTCCCACCAAAGACATACCAGTGAAGTTTCATGCTGATTGGTTAATGTTAAGCCTATCAAATGCCTGCTGAAAGCTGATTGGCTAATGGCGTCCATAATTTTTGATGTATCAAATCGTCCTTAAAGATTCACTTATAGAGTGCGTCAAAAATGAATCGTGCAAAGTTTCAGCTTGATCGGATTTACGGTTGCTGAGAAACAGTTATGTAGCCTTTATAGCGCCACCTATTGATGTAAATGCGCCAAACTTGATAGGCCACCTCAGAATCATGTCCTGAACCAAATTCCAAAGTTTCAAATTTTTTGGATGAAGCATGTTTGAGTTACAGAATTTTTAATTAATTATATATTTTCTCGATAGAGTTAATTTGCATATGGCGGCCATCTTGTTTACAAAAGTTGACATGTTTTTGATAATTATTGAGGTTCAGTGTCTGGGGAATTTTTTGAGATTTTTTTCAGAATTTTCGGGCGTAAACCCTAAGACTAGTTCGCAAAAGTAGGTTTTGCATATTATGCTAATTAGAAAAAGATCTAAGTAGGCGGAGCTTAATGGTCCAAATGGCAAAGTGATTGCTTTTGACCCAAGGAACCTGGGAAAAATGTCATTTTGTCTGGCAAAATTTTGGTTTAGGAGTTATAAGCCAAAACGTATTTTGGTTTGCTATAGCGCCACCCTGAGGCCAATCAGGGCCATTCTTTGTGGCTGAGTCATTTCACGCCTACTGTACCTTCCTACCAAGTTTGGTGTCTCTAGGCCCTACGGTCTTTGCTCTACAACGCGTTTCAGCCAAAAAAATAAGAAGAAGAAGAAGAAAAATCCTAACAAATACAATAGGGTCCCTGCACTACGTGCTAGGACCCTAATAATAAGAAAAATCCTAACAAATACAATAGGGTCCCTGCACTACGTGCTAGGACCCTAATAATAATAATAAGAAAAATCCTAACAAATACAATAGGGTCCCTGCACTACGTGCTAGGACCCTAATAAGAAGAAGAAGAAGAAGAAGAAGAAAAATCCTAACAAATACAATAGGGTCCCTGCACTACGTGCTAGGACCCTAATAATAAGAAAAATCCTAACAAATACAATAGGGTCCCTGCACTACGTGCTAGGACCCTAATAAGAAAAATCCTAACAAATACAATAGGGTCCCTGCACTACGTGCTAGGACCCTAATAATAAGAAAAATCCTAACAAATACAATAGGGTCCCTGCACTACGTGCTAGGACCCTAATAATAATAAGAAGAAGAAGAAGAAGAAAAATCCTAACAAATACAATAGGGTCCCTGCACTACGTGCTAGGACCCTAAAAATCCTAACAAATACAATAGGGTCCCTGCACTACGTGCTAGGACCCTAATAAGAAGAAGAAGAAGAAGAAAAATCCTAACAAATACAATAGGGTCCCTGCACTACGTGCTAGGACCCTAATAAGAAGAAGAAGAAGAAGAAGAAGAAGAAAAATCCTAACAAATACAATAGGGTCCCTGCACTACGTGCTAGGACCCTAAAAAATCCTAACAAATACAATAGGGTCCCTGCACTACGTGCTAGGACCCTAAAAATCCTAACAAATACAATAGGGTCCCTGCACTATGTGCTAGGACCCTAATAATAAGAAAAATCCTAACAAATACAATAGGGTCCCTGCACTACGTGCTAGGACCCTAAAAATCCTAACAAATACAATAGGGTCCCTGCACTACGTGCTAGGACCCTAAAAAACCCTAACAAATATAATAGGGTCCCTGCACTACGTGCTAGGACCCTAATAATAAGAAAAATCCTAACAAATACAATAGGGTCCCTGCACTACGTGCTAGGACCCTAATAATAAGAAAAATCCTAACAAATACAATAGGGTCCCTGCACTACGTGCTAGGACCCTAATAATAATAAGAAGAAGAAGAAGAAGAAAAATCCTAACAAATACAATAGGGTCCCTGCACTACGTGCTAGGACCCTAAAAATCCTAACAAATACAATAGGGTCCCTGCACTACGTGCTAGGACCCTAATAAGAAGAAGAAGAAGAAGAAGAAGAAAAATCCTAACAAATACAATAGGGTCCCTGCACTACGTGCTAGGACCCTAAAAATCCTAACAAATACAATAGGGTCCCTGCACTACGTGCTAGGACCCTAATAAGAAGAAGAAGAAGAAGAAAAATCCTAACAAATACAATAGGGTCCCTGCACTACGTGCTAGGACCCTAATAAGAAGAAGAAGAAGAAGAAGAAGAAGAAAAATCCTAACAAATACAATAGGGTCCCTGCACTATGTGCTAGGACCCTAATAATAATAAGAAAAATCCTAACAAATACAATAGGGTCCCTGCACTACGTGCTAGCACCCTAAAAATCCTAACAAATACAATAGGGTCCCTGCACTATGTGCTAGGACCCTAATAATAAGAAAAATCCTAACAAATACAATAGGGTCCCTGCACTACGTGCTAGGACCCTAAAAATCCTAACAAATACAATAGGGTCCCTGCACTACGTGCTAGGACCCTAAAAAACCCTAACAAATATAATAGGGTCCCTGCACTACGTGCTAGGACCCTAATAAGAAAAATCCTAACAAATACAATAGGGTCCCTGCACTACGGGCTAAGCCTCAGTTTACTGCTAAAGAAATCAGTGTGCTGGTTGATGAGGTCTATGTAAATTAGCACATAATTTTCTCAAAACTAAAAAATTCAGTTACAAATACTGTAACTGTAAAAAAAAAAAAAAAAACATGGCAGGAGATCACTGTGAAGATAAATTCAGAGACTGTGCCAGTGTGACGAAGAGGAAGGCAGCAGCTCTAAGGAGGGAGCAACAAAGAACTGGTGGTGGAAGCAGCACTCTGCCACCTCTTACTCCTGATGAGGGGAGGGTTTTGGCCATCCTAGGCCCAGAAGTGCTGGATGGAGTCCCAGGTGGCATAGATGTCTGTGGCATGCACACCTCCCAGACATTAACACCTTACCCATTTCCTCTTGAACCCTCAACATCTGGGCCCCTGCAGTCTGATCCCCAGGGCCCTTCAACATCAGGCACTGCCACAACGAGCACTGTAAGATCTCTCACCCGCCACAGGGCCCCTCAATACTGGGCACTTCACAACATGGTCATCCTGCTGAGGGGATCCTGCCCCCCAGGATCCCCTCAGTCTGGGAGCTCCTCTACCTATCCTGCTGCCTCTCCACAGCAGCCCTCACATACCTTAAGTCTGAGGGACAAAAAATATCTATTCTGAGGGGCATCCGGCAGGAACTGGCAGCCCTGAGGGAACAGAATGAGCAGCACCATGAGGAGACTATGGCCTACCGGACGGAGAAATTGGCCATCCAACAGGCCAGTAGGCCCAGTGTCAATGTATCTTCCCCCCTCCCCTCCTCTGAAAGTAAGATACTATTGCTATTTATTTGCATTGCATTATATACTGGTGGCATAAACAGCCATTCTTTTCTTTAACAGAGCCTGAGTGATCCTTCCTGCATCCCCATCCCTTCTACCCATTTTTTTCCTTGTTCTAGTCGTGGGAGTTGTATAATGTATCTATTTAAAGAGCCATGTTGGCACTCCTTCAGTATTGGAAATGAAATATTTAAATTCATCTTGGACTACTAGATTTTGATTACTATACTCCAACGTGTAACTATAATGTCATGTTGTTTCAATAAGCTATTTTAAGACAAGCTGAGAAATACGCAAAACCATAACACAGTGTTCAGTGAAAATTTGGGTGCACCTAACTTTGGCGCACCAGTGCAACCAGTTCAAAAAGTTAGTCTAGAGCCCTGGTTCTGAAGGCCTACTTGTAAGTTCATCTGGCATTAAAACACATTAAGTTCATGTCGTAGAAGGATGTTGTTAAAAGGCAGTTTGTTTACAAGCATTAGCAATATTAGCGGCTATGGCTACTCGTACCTGTAATACAGAACAGCAGTGTTTACAGTAATATTTCCAACTTTGTATAGTGACACTGAATATTCTGTATTGTTGTTCTCAGTTTTCACCTGCATGTTAATGAGGAAGAGTGACTGTAAATGGTCAATCTTACTACGACTCCGTCTTCATTGGCTAAGGTTTAACTTGGCGTTTAGTCAGCGTTACGACACCCTGCACTACAGCGATTGTGATCACAAGATGCATCTTTTATTTCATATGTCCTGATTTTATGACTTTTGTAGAACATTATACAGATTGTCAACATAAATATCAAAACTATATGACTGCTGGCAACATTTCTCACATAACTGCGTTGCCAAAGTGGTTTGGTTATACATATTTAAACCTTTGATTTTATGTATGCCTTAACGAGGCTCTATGCACTAATAAGGTGCCCTTTTTGGTGTAGAGGAACAAAGTGAAAGTGGATCAGAATTTGTCAAGAGGGCTAAATTTGATATGGCTATTGGTTAGGGACCAAAGCCAGAGATAACCACCAAGTTTTTTCAGACTGACCTAATGACCTTTTGTATAATATGTTTTTGTATAATGTAAGCTTCGACTGAATAAGCCAAAATACCAGACAAGCAGTCCAATTTCTGACATGTCATAATATTTAACATTATTAAATATTTAATTTCAGACACCAATCAAGATGATGAATATTACTAGAATTACTAGCTGTGTTTCATAAGAAAGGCCCAGGCAGTTTTCATTCTGGTTATTTTGGCATCATGACATTCGTGTTTGGCTCCATCTAGCGGCAAAAAAGGAGCTAAAGAAACACATTGGCTGTGTCTGAAATGGGATACTTAAGCAGTACATACTGAATTTGATCTAGTATGTACTGTTAGCATGCCAGTGCTCTGTATGCACTCGTCCTCAGACACTACATCTGCCATCTTACCTGTGTCATTTGACCCGGATCTCGGCTGACGTCACGTAATGGCGGCAAACCTCATTCTTTAAAAGGCAAATGTCAGCAAACTCTTTACCATCTGTTAATGAAAGTAGCGTTCGTGGTTAGTTTTCGTGATGAACACTTTCACATGGAGCAGGAAGTCACAGAAAATGCATGTTGAGGTATTTATCAACTTGTAAACAGCTGATGGCTCTGTAGCGCCCATGGAATCATGGGACAGAACAGTGTGCTGTGTTCACATACTTTAAAAAAAGCCCCTTGTGTCAGAAAACCCATGACACACTTACTAATTCATACTACATAAGCTCATATTTTTATTTCCTATTCCAACAGCTCCACCCAGTGGCCAATTTACGTCATGCGTCGTAGGCTATTAGAGAATGCCTGCATGTACATACCATTTAAGTTTTTAGTTTGGCCAATGTTAAACCAGTCAAAACCCTGTTAAATGCTAATTGGTTAATAATTTTTTTTTCTCTTCTTTACAATTTTTTTTTTTGACCCACCTCATTAGATGTATCTAATAAAGTAACATGTATATAAACTTATCATTAAAAAAACAAAACAAAAGGATGCAGCAGACAGTAATGAAACTTTGTGGGTAGGTTTCTTTCAGGTTTCATGCTTGGTTATACATGTGATGTAAGTGTAACCGGTCCACTGCGCGCAGGCGCAATTTGGCACCTGGTTACCAGTACTCTGCGTTGTGTTGTGTTGTGTTGTGCGAAGGAAGAACAACGGGAACCTCGATATGGTACCACAGGGGACGAGTCATTTATTGGTGGCAGTCTCTTTCCAGCAGCACTTGCAGCAGACTGCGTATAAACCTTCCCATAAGGAAAGTCCAAGTAATTTTATACACAATTACAACAATTACACAATTAAAAAAAACATAACAGTTACCACCAGAATATAACAAACGACAACAATTAGGTATTCAAATTAGCTCCCTGCAATTTTTTATGAACATTTTTATACAGAATCGTTTAACATAAAAACAAACAACACACATGAAAACGATATACAAAAGAAGCAAGAAAGAGCATACCTGGATGTGCAAAAAAAAAAAAAAAAAAAAAAACCATCGGCCTCGTGTCTGCCCGTAATGGCCTCTGTGCAACAAGAAAACCCCAGAAGGTGGGGGAGGGGCTTAGCCTAGCGCATACCGAACTGTAGCATGCTGACTTCTCACGGTTTTACACGGTTAATCCCAAAAAAATAAACCAACAAATCATCCAGTTTATTTATCTCTTAACGTCTTGCTTTATATTACACCATATTTACAACGTTTAACTGGTCTGTCAACACAGAGCATAAATGCGACTAATCTCTTTCCAGCAGCACTCGCAGCAGACTGGAAAGGGCTAGTCTTGATGCAACACACCAAGCGGAAGCCCCGCCCCCAAGGGGGAAAACATATAGGAAATCGAAGCTTATTTTATAAAAAAAAAAAAAAAACAGAAAATAAATAAATTTTAACAATTACTGTTAGCGAAATCAAAATGAAAGGCACAACAAACAAAATTTAAAGATTTCAAGTGAAAAATAATAAAAACACAAATAACACCGTTACATTAGCAAGCATGGGCTATGTCGCTGTACCTGTCCTAATATATAAGGTCGTTCTGTAGCATGTATTCTATCCTAACTAGTACTGTAATTTTGGAGGCATCCTTTGTAAGCAAAGTATGCCTCAGAGGAATTTGAAAGGCATGACATTGTAGGGCCCTGCAAAGCAGGATGATCTTTTTGACATATTGCGTGCCATGCCGGTTGTGTGTATATTAACATGGCCCCAAGTAGTACGATCCTAAGGAAGATTTGGTGCACTTGTCCTCTGTGCAGGGACCCCTGTACAAATAGGACCCTAACAGAAAAGCCAATAGAGGATAACATTTCCGGCCCCCCTACCACAACATATAATGACTCATCTCAATAAGCCTAATACATTTTGGAAATAATTCCTGTGAGCTTACAAGTAGAGCTAAAGGAGCTAAGATCTTACCTAAGCTAAGACACTTCCCACTAGCAGAGACACAGATTCCCTTTTTTAAATACATTCTTGTTATTATTTCCAACAATTTTGAAAGATTCAATATAAAAATGTAAGTTTTTAAAAATTTTACAAATATTTTGTTAACAACTAACTAAGATTTTACAAGCTCTGATATGGAACCCTTAAAAAGAAGAGCAATCGAGGCCAGCCAAAGAACACTTGGCAATAAGATCGCCAGGCAAACATCAAGGGGCAATTGCTCTGTCATTAGTTTAGATGACATTTACAGTTCAAACCTGAATGAGACAAAAAGCGAATGGAGTGCTTGAACTCTATTCATGTCTCCTAAACCCAACTGTCTGTCATTTAAAAATCAAACATCTTCCATCAGATTAACATCTCAAGATTAACCAAGGTTTGTCTTTAACCTGTTGAAGACATGGTTTTACAAAGCAATCTTAACATTTATGCATGGACTGATGTTTGCAGCAGCATGGGTTCCAACCTCACATCTGGAAGGTGCTTCTTTTGATTAATTATATTTTTATATATTTTATATATATATATCTTTTTCTGTTCTGTCCCACGTTTTGACTGCTTAGCATTTGGGTCTTCTCCAAATCTCTAGTGGTAGCTTGTTTGGCAGAGCCCTGAGTTACAGTTTATTAAGCAAAGTTATTGCATTTTATACACATTTTCATTTTAGATATTTTAATATTTCATGCCTATATGATTCATATTTCGTGTACAGTTGTGAAGCTTTCTTTCACTGTTTATGTTGACAGAAGCATCCATAGTGTAAACAGCTTCCTTAAGTTGTTCCACTATTTTAGTGTGCTTAAGTTTCATGTCAGCTAATCATTAAAAAAAACTTTATGCATACTTCAGAGGGCAGAGTTAGTTATTTGCTGTTGGCCAAACAAGCTAAACACTTAGCTTAGACTAAGATGTTTGTGCGCATGTGGGTGATTCACTTCATGGATGATTTAAATGAGAAAGGCAAATTCCTCAGTGTGCAAACACAAATGCCAAAAAAAATGGCCCCAATTCTCCCTGCTCAGAAAATGATTCACCTAAATGTAATTGGTTATTAAAGTGTGTGAGACTGTCATCCATAGGGCACCTAAATGTTTGGTATTTATTAAATAGCAGAACACAGGAATTTTTTGCATCATTATATTTTAAGAGTCATGTTTGTTAAACACATTGCCACTTAAAATATTGTTAATTACTGCCCCGAGGATTTGTGATTAGAATGTGGTGGTGTAAAGGTAGTGTATATTAGCATTTTAGGACAGATCTAGCTAAAACATGGACATTTGAAACTTGTAACAACATATTTAATTTGTATAAAACGTTACGTTTTAGTCATGCTCCTGGTTGACAAGGAACTGTGTTTTTTTTTATATAGTTGTCTCTGGGATGGGTGGGCTTTGAAGTAAACTAGAGTTTGTTAAACTATGTGATGTCCGGAGGAGTTGAACACACAGCACCAGTATCTCCATGTCTTGCGCCCAGCCAGGAGGGGGCGCACTAAGCGCATAGACCCGACAGATGAATGGGGGAGAGTTGGGTAGGGGCCTGCTGCCAAGGTGCCAGACAGTGGAATGAACATGCCAGAACTATGGCTCGAGAGACACTATGTCGTGAATAATAAGGTGAAGTACTAATGCAAAAGCCTCTCAATACAACCACTGTTCTTGTTGAAGAAGGACTATTATTGTTATGTGGTTTAGTGCTGGTTGTGTTTAATTTACTAATTATGTCTGAATAGGCTGGGTTTTGTGGTTGACTAGTCGTGAGAAGTATCTACCCTTTTCAGATATTGTGTCCTACCACATTAAATTTTATGTCCTTGTATACTTCTATGGTACCCCTTCCTGCGTGTCATGTTGAGGTAGAGCTGGGCTGGGCATTTCTTGTTGCTGTTGTAGTACCTGTTCACAATAAAAGAGCATTTGTATACACAGTGTTTCCTGGTTCTTTTTTTGTGGTGACATTACAGTACTAATATGTGATAGGGAAATAGTCAATCAGCTGTGCTGCCATACACTGTTGTGTAGTGTGGACTGCAGAGGAGTCAGCTGTGAAATTAAATGCAGAAAGGTGAAAAATGGTGTAAGGACAAATCAAAAAGATAAGATTTACACAAAACGTGTTACACATGTACAGTATGATGTAAAAGTTACGACACCATCCTTCATTTATTTACTATCGAGTTAAAATGTCCTTTTCGTCAGTGTAAAGCAGTAATGATTGTGTTCTAAGTTTAAAAAAAAATTAAAATCAGTATTCTCTGCACTGACACTCTGGGTTGTATCTGCTGAAAGGCACTTAATTAATGCCCAATCATAGCTAAGGTGCAGCCTCTCTCAAGTATTAAGTACTGCAACTACCTGTAAAATGGATGCTGTACAATCATGCATGTTTGAACCACCAGAAGACAAACACAAAATTACTTTTTTTGGTCATTTTTCTCATATGTGTACAGTTTGTGAATAGCATAAAAATACAGAGAAATTATGACATGAAGCCTGTACTGGTGTTCTAACAATTTATACCACCTATCAAAGGGTCCTACTAGGCATGTATTTTAGTACGGTGCAGTGACTATCTTTACTGTTTTATTGTGTATTGTTTTACTAATAGTCATTCAGAACAGACTCCCCCTTATAGTTTGACTATGAAAATACCTTTATTATTATTTTACTTCTGGTGATATTTTCTGATAATGATAGTAATTTTTTTCCCCATTTCATAATAGATAGTTACATATTACTGCCCCAGTTGGACCCGGAAAGTATCTGGGAAAAACAAAGACCACTTCAGACTAGTTGTGTTAGTGCTGTGTTTTATGTATGGAGCTCCCTTTGAATATGTTCAACAATAGGACATTTTAGCAAGATAGCACATTACATGCCTACATAGCATGCTTACCTTGTGTGGTTTTCAAGTCGGGTAGGTGTGGCTACCAAAAGTACCATGTAGCTGAGGCCCTAATGCATTTTAGTTTATATAACACTTTAGTGTTAGGGAAGGGATCATTCTATGTACCATCAAGCCATGATTTTAGGCTTGCCCTGAGCACAAAGATGATTGAAAAAAAAATGGCCCATGTCCACATTTTAGTACAACATAGTTTCTTTGTTTGTAGTAACTTGTTTCCAAAATGTTTTCAGCAATTCTTTTAACAAGGATAATAAGGTGTTTAAAAACAGTGCAAATTATTAATTTTGTGTAAACAGATGTAATTATCCAGGTGTGTAAGCAGAAGGTGTCTAGAAGAATTGTTGTGATAAATACTAAAACATGAATAGAAAGACTCCTAGGTGAAAACAAAAAGCATTTAAAAAGTTGTGATATCAGCCAAAGAAGTATTAGTAAATATTATAGGCTTAGTAGGATGTTTACTCTTTTTCAACATGCCACAATTGCTATTTTATACTTTATGCTGTTTAAATATAACAGTGTGTTAACATTTTAGTTTTAAGTAGTGTGTTTTATTTATTTATTTATTTATTTATTTATTTATTTATTTTACCTCAAAATCAGAAATCAGAAAGATAAGAAATTTCTGCAGGGCTTTGGCATAAAACTCAGTAACAGCTGAAAAATGTATGAACCTGTACTCTACATAACAATACATAAAATATGGAACTAGTTTAACCCTGAATAGTATAGGGTATTTTCAAAGTGTGTTCTTTTAGTGTTCTTACTTAGTATATTGTGGGTAGTACATTTTTACTTGTCCTTCTTTTTTCTTTTTTTCTGTGCTTATACTTTATTTATTTTTAATTATTTAATTTAATTTATGTGTACACTCTCAGCTTGTAATTTTATATTTTATTTATATTTCTGTGTTTTTGATAATTGATGTGTAATTATTATGTCAATAATTCTGCAGAATATCGGAAAATGTCTATTTTATTTATTGTTTTTCTGTTAATCTATTGTGTATATCTATTGTGTGTTATTTGTACTCGTTAACGTTTTCAACATCTTTCAATGCAGTCGTATCTTAAACAAACAAAATCTAATTGGGACACCTAACAGTAGGTGGCAGTATGCATAACTCGATTTGCCAATAGTAGTAGAAGAAGACGGGTCTGTAAGCCTCATGTTCTTGTGTGCTTGATGAGAAGCGTACGGGCGTTTAAATACTACATAAACAAATCCTGTCGGTTTACTAAGCTGTATGTTGATCAGATTGCATGTGTTGCACCTTCTTATCCGATAGCTTATTTGCAAGGATCGAACATCTTTATAACAGACCGACAGTACATGCATTCAGCCAAGAGAATTTGCTTGCAAGAAATGTCTTCTGTTAAAATCGGCACACACAACGGGACTTTTCATTGTGATGAAGTTTTGGCGTGTTATTTTCTACGGCAGCTCCCGGAGTACAAGGTTACAAGTGAACTATTTATTTTTTGATGAATAATTTAGACGATTGCTTTTATGCTAATGTTGCTAAGCTACCCAAGTAGTCATACGTGAATATATGCATATTTTTTTTTAATAGGAACACATTTTTAACTAGGAGTGCTTCTTTCAAGAAAGTCATTTCTGTAGTTTTGCAGTTTAAAATACATGCAAGAAATCAGTGCTTCAAATGTAAGCAGAGGGATTCAGGGTGGTTTGGTGTGAAATGATTCAGGTACTCCTTACAGTAGTGGAGATGGGAACAAGTCACCATGTGCGAATTAAATGTAAACATTTTACTTGCTATCTTAAGCCATCAATAAATCTACACATGTCTTCTAAGTCTTGCATGGTGATGGTGAGAATAGTAACACTGTAGTACATTTGTGGGAAAATGTTTTTTTTGTGCCTATTTTGCTGCACTGTTACAGAACCATGTCTTTAGCATAAGGCAATGTATTTATAACGGATTCATTTTTTTTAACACATTAAAGGCACACAAGGCACAGAGCTTTGATTCCTGGCTGTGCTATTGTAAATAAAGTCCATAAGACTTATCTGTGCTGTATCAGGGCACATTACAACCTTGTGAATTGCCTGGTTTACGTTTTGATGAGTAAATTTTAAAAAATTGATCTAATTCCCCTGTAATATTTTGTGTTGATACATTAGGATGCTGAAATAATTCGGACACGTGACCTGGCATTGCTGGCTCACTGTGATGTTGTGGTTGATGTTGGTGGAGTGTATGACCCAAATCAACACCGCTATGACCATCATCAGAGGTGGGCCTACTTTAAGCTGTAATGTAGAGCTGTAATTGCTTTTAAGTTTTGTTTGCATGTTATATAAAGTAGACTAACTATGTATGTTTCAGAGACAATTTAACTATTCACTAAAAGGCAATAATAAAACACACACTCAGAGATGTTAAAATGACTATTCATAACTTAGCCTTATCGCAGATTCAACTCGAGACATCATAGCCCAAAAACCTGTCAAAATGCATGACAAGAAGCCAGAACAGAATGCCAGTAGTCTAGATTAATTTTAATCATAAACATAAAAAAACAGGACACTCAACAAGTTTTTAAATCCTTTGATCTCTGCTGTCTTGCTTTTAGAAGTTAGCAGATAGGTGCTGAATTTGATGCTAGAGCGCTCTTTGTCTTTTAAACATTTATCACCTATATGAGAAACCAAAAGCATTTCAGGTTCAAGTTTTAGAATCATTGCCACAAATGACAAATCACACTATAAATATTTTCTGCTAAGCAATTAGGTTATTTGATTTGAATGTGTTTAATATTATCTTGATTCCATACTTCAAAGAACTCACACAAACTCTAAATATTTTTTTATATTTTTTTATTAAACCCACTAAAATTATGACAAATCAGCTTAAATTTGTCACCCGCCAAATCCAACCAAAATCCACAGAATTTGGCAGGACCCCGCCCAGTCTATCTAACTAGACTGTAACAAATTGTGTCTAGCTAATGCAAAATATGAAAAGTTTTGTTTTTACACTATGTACAACCTGGTGTGCCTGATGCCACAATAAAAAAAAAAACCTAAAATGAAACAATAATTTGTTATTGTACCACAAGGACCACTTTGAAACAGGTGTTGTAGGGTTGTGGATCATTCTTATTATTGTAGTATCGTTAACATGGTGACATGTTAGTGTTGCACTGGTATAAATGGATCAGACACAGCAGTGCTGCTGGAATTTTTAAACACCACTCACTGTCTTTTTTATTATACACTTTATTGGACAGACATTGTTGGTCCACCTTGTAGATGTAATGACAGAAATAATACCTCATCTGTTGCTAATGCCACTGTTGGCAGGTTTTTTATTATTATTGGGTAATTCTCAGTCCAGCACTGACATTTAAGTGTTGGGAAAACTCCAGTAGCACTGCTGTGCTTGATTAAAATTATATTATAATAGTGTTAACATTGTCACTGTATTTGCTTGTTTGCCCCTGCCACTCACATAATCTTTATTTATTTATTTATTTTTTGCTTTTTAATCAGGTCCTTTGTGGAAAGCTTCAACAGTTTGTGCCCAGAAAAGCCATGGATAACTAAACTGAGCTCTGCAGGTCTGGTTTATGTTCACTTTGGTCGTCAAATTCTTTCCCAATTTACACAGCTGGCCCACGACAGCAGAAAATTGGAGATCCTCTATGACAAGGTTGGTTTTAATTTCTGCTACCTTTATAACATACAATAATATAGAACAGTATTTTAAGTGCATAAACGCTTGTGGCTAAAGATTTTGAGCCTTGGCATATAAATTTTTTTAAAAATGTAAATGAAGATCTACCCAGCTTAATTATAAATTCATTTCTTCATGGAAATAATTAAATGAAACCCTGCGGTTGTTACCATTGCTTTAATTGAAATGATTGAAATATTCAAATATATGAATTTAAATACAAATTACAATTAGAAAAAATAGAATTCAGAACCATGTGCCAATTGTGCTTGCACGCAGAGGAATTTGTTCTGTGCCTTTAACCCATCCGTGAAGTGAAACACCCACATATATATATATATATATATATACACACACACACACACACACAGTAGTGAACACACTAGGGGCAGTGAGCACACTTGCCAGAGCGATGGGCAGCCGTATTAACTGTGAACAGGGAGCAATTGGTGCAAGTTGCCTTACTCTATAGCACATCACTTGCTACTGTTAGTTCTGGGGATCGAACAGATGAGCCTAATCACAAGGCTACTACTTTTACCTCTAGCCCCGACTGCCCCGAATTCTGTATTTATAAGAAAGGGACAGTAAAACAAGCCAGTTTTGAAAGGAAAAAAAAGTATAAAGGTATATTCACACAGTTTTGCTCATAATTCTGCACTAACCAGTTTTTGATGAATGTGCTAATGCTACCTTGTCAGTATGTCTTAGCACACACAAAAATATGTTAATAATCTGAATATAATATTTATAGGACTCAATCACACATTTATTCTTCATATTCTTTTTTGAATTTTCATGTTCCCCACTAGTCATTGTGCATTCTGGCACACTGGGCCACTGAGGCATTAAAAGTGGATTTTTCTTATTAGACATTAACAGCATTAAAAGTAATAGTAAAAAAACTAATAATGTTAATTGTAGCAGAAATTTACGGTTGATCATCATTTAATGCATACTTTTTGCTGTGTTGTAGGTATTGTAGGTTATTATTTTATGTGGTCGTTTAATATTATCTTGGCTACAATCTACTTTAATAATTGTATTATACAGTGGTGCTTGAAAGTTTTTGATCCCTTTCAGCATAAATTGGACCTAAAACTTTATCAGAAGTCCCAAAAGTAGGTAGTACTAAATAACAAATTAAACAAATGAGACAATAAAGACAAAAATGAGGCAAATCTTAGAATTCATGTATCTGTTAGAGAAAATGTTTCTAATGTTACACATATGTGAGTGGCAGAGATATATGAACCTTTGCTTTCATTATCTAGTGTGACCACTTTGATCAGCAAAACTGCAATCAAACATTCCCGGTAGCTGTTGATTAGTTCTGGAGGGATTAGACTTAGACGGATTTTATTACTCAAAACAAGCCCATTGCACTAAGAAACTTCAGCTCTGTTAAATTGGTGGATTTCCTTCATGAGTTTGCATCAGGTCATTCCACAACTTTTCAACTAGGTTAAAGCCAGGACTTTCATTTGGCCATTCCACAAAATTAATATTCCAATAGCCTTGTTTGTGTCATCTTTAGCAAACAGCAGACGTATAGCAATATTCTTTTTGGAGACCAGAAGCTTTTTTTTCTTGCCACCCTGACATGCATACCATTGTTGTTTAGTGTTCTCCTAATGGTGGACTCATTAACATTAGCCAGTGCAAACTTGTGTTGCTTGGACCACTTCTGGGGAGGGTAATGAGGAAACCTTGAGAGAAACCAAGACTCAAAAGGGGAACCCATCCGCCTCAGGTCAGCACCAGATAGCAAGACAAGCAAACAAAAAAGGATAAGGATTTACAGTAATATGCCATATTAAATGGGATAACCGATAACTGTTAGTGTGAGAGTAACAGAGTAACAATGACAAATAAACCATAAAGTCTTAATGAAACTCAGAGGCAGTGGCACCCAATCAAAGCAGATAAAGAAGGTAGCAGCATCAGACCACACAGGATGAGCATGACCTCTGCATAAGACCATACAGTTTGGGCAGTGGCTCAGCTCAGGCAAAGAAAACCAAACAGTTAGCTATGATGAAAAATTGTATGGTGTTAACAGTAGTTTGCATAGTTTACCATGATACTGTCTGTCATTGCATTCCCAAATCTACACCTTTACCTTATAAGGCTTGACTGAACAGGTAGGTTTTAAGCCTGGACTTTGATTGAGACTCCCAAACACTGACTTGAAGGTTAATTCAAATCTGGGTTGGGAAGGAGGGTTGCTTAATTAATAATGCAGAACTTTTCTGGCGACTAATGTAAGGTAGTAATGTAAATGCAAGACTGGGCTGATATGATCGAATTTTCCCATAAGGACTCTGCATTGCAACATTTTGGACTAACTGAAGCTTGTTAAGGATTTTGCATCCTGTAGGGACAGTGCATTTCTTAGTTAAACAATATTGCATACATGTAGAAAAGCTATTCTAGTAATATTGTTAATCGAAGGTCAGATCAGGATTGATAATGACACAAAGGTATTTTATAGATGTACCTAGTGCGACTGAGAAGTAATTAAGATTAGGCAATAATGCAGACAGCTTGTTTTTAGCAGCCCAAAAAGAATGTCTGTTTTGTGAATTTAGTAGGAGAAAGTCTCTTGCCATCCAGTCTTTTGTGTCTTTTACACAGTCCTCTATTTAATTAAGTTGAAATTTATCACCTGTGTGATGATGCAAGATTCCTTACACATCACAGAATAACTA
The DNA here is from genome assembly GCA_024036415.1 of Prochilodus magdalenae. NCBI lineage: Eukaryota > Metazoa > Chordata > Actinopteri > Characiformes > Prochilodontidae > Prochilodus > Prochilodus magdalenae. The sequence goes on from JAMWET010007722.1 coordinate 22,017, forward strand.
GTGATTGTATGTACTTACCTGTAAATTGATCAACCTTGTAAATCAAGGGTCAAAAGGGAATTGAAAAGTTCACCTTAGTTTTACTTACCTGGGTGAGTCCAACCTCTGCAGAAGAGGAGGTAAAATCAGAACAGGTTAAAAAAAACGGGCAAACCATTATGAGAACTTAGCAGTCATTTGATCTTAAAGTCTCTAGCTAGCAGAGAGCACAATTTTCATTATATTTGTTCTTTGAGTGTGTGCACACATGTAAATCTGTAAATAACTGTATTCGTTGGTGTGTAAATAAATGTGATGTGGCATATTGTCGGGTTGAGGAACGCATCAAAATCTGGTTTGGTTAAAATATATAATTGTGTGTCATAAGCATAGCTGACTATTTAGTAACTGATGTGGAATTAATGCCATGTTTTCTAATAATGGTACCTAGAGGTAGTATATGTACAATAAATAATATAGACAGAGCTCTGTGGAACACTGAGTGGTCTGTTGTGTCAATTGCTGCACAAGATCAAACAGAACCAATAAGAATATGTTTCCTTTGTCAAAGAATGCTATAAGATAATTTAGAATTTTCAGCTCTCTCAGTGCTATGAGGCGACCTAAATGCACACTGATATTTTTATGGATATCATTATTGTCCAGGTATGAAATTAATTGTTGTGCCACAGTTGTTATCGCTGTATGAATTGAATCTAGTAATCAGGTAGATGATTTTGAGGAGTACATTGTTTGGACTACTTCTGCTTGTAAAGTTTGTTTTATTATTGAGATGTGAAATTAATAAAATCATTGCTACTATATGCTGATGGTATCTGGGGTTTAGTAGCAGATAAGCTTTTAGTTAATTTAGAGATTGTGTGGGTATCTTGGATAATATTTGTTAGTTAATCAGGGAGGAAAGATAGATTGAACATACTACACTTGGTGCTCTTCTATAGTATATAAGGCTATCCTTCCAGACAGACTGAAATACCTCATGTTTGGTCTAGTGCCATTTATGCTGTCCTTAAGTGGGCCACTGCTCATCCTGTCTGGTCTAATTGAGCTCCACAACCTAACAAGTATTTCAGTTGCACAACCATGGTAAATGTCTGTAAATAAAATTCTGAAGTGAGTTAAATATATTTATCTCCTTCAATTTATGATCACACGATCTGTTGATTTTAGCTTGTTTTGGCTTAGTATGTGTCCATGTTGTGAAGCCAAGCAATGCTGCCTTATGAAACCCTTACAGGAATCAGTCTTTTTAAAAAATAAAGGCCTATATGAATTTCTCCCGATCTGATTTAGTCAGAAAATATTTTTATTTGGTAAAATGCTGCTTTTGAAACTGCTTTAGATTAGGCTGTCAAATACAGGTAAACTAGAACATTTTAACCATGATATTTTATATGGTGATAAAGAGGACACAGGGCATTGGTGGATGTTGTTAGTAAGTCAGTCAGTCTAAATAATAAAGCTGTATATATACTTTTTGCGTTCAGGACAGTGATTTAAAATAAACAGTTTTCGTGATTTAAATGCAAAAGGATTTAAATCCGTATATGAGCTAATCCTAGAGCTAAGAGTTTTTTAGACTTGGGACAGTCGATGCATTCTACATGAGGTAAATGAATTTGCTTAGTGAAGGATGTAAAAAAACATGTTGGCTTGTTGAGGTAACATTGAGAGCCATATATATGACCATATACCAAAATTTCATTGCAGCAACCCAAAATGGTACTCAGTAGTTTTTATGGCCTCTGCGTGCTTGTATGCATGCCTCATCATCTCCCAGATCTGGACCAGGGCATCACTGAGCTCCTGGACAGTCTGAGATGCAATCTGGTGACACATACACATGCACAGCAGGAACTCTGCTAGAGTTCATTTTGTAGGGTTCTGCCAGTGCTCATTCTGTTCCTCCTCGCACAAAAGAGCATATATTTTGGTCTGCTGAGGGGTTAAGGACCTAAGGTTTTGTCCAGCTCTCCTAGAGTAACTGCCTGTCTCCTGGAATCTCCACCATACTTTTAAGACCTTCTGGCAATGGCACATATTGATGTGCCATCCTGCAGGAGTTGGACTACCTGTGCAACCTCTGTAGCGTCCAGGTACCGCACCATGGTATGAGTAGGGACGCTGACCCAAGCTAACTGCAAAACTAGTAAAACATCACTCAGAAAAGATGAGGGGGGACAAAATGTCAATGACCTCGTCCTTTTAAACCATTCTTGTTCTGGGGTTGTCACATTGTTGCTTCTCTAGTATACCTGTTTTTAATTTTCATTAACACCAAAGCAGCTGAAACTGATCAATAACCCTGCCCTGCTACTTAACTGACCCCATCAGTATTCCAGAAGTTAAACTTTGATGCTATACTCTGATTAAAAAGTGTTCCTGAGCAGTGCATATACAAAATGTGTGACTTTAAAAATATTTGAAAATAACATCTTAATGTAAGCAAAGCTTTTGAACATAAGTGTGAAAGTTTGTTAGAGTTGCTCTTCATCAGATTCTTAATTTTTTTTTTTAAATAAATGATCTTGCTGACTTGCTGATAAACTGCTCCCCCTTTTTTTGTAAAGCTGTATGAGAACTTTGTGGAGGAAGTGGATGCAGTGGATAACGGGATTTCTCAGTGTGACGGGGAGGCACGTTACACTGTCAGCACCACCCTCAGTGCTCGTGTCAGTCATCTTAACCCACGGTGGAATAGCGATTGCCAGGACACCGAGGTTAGTGTATAAAAGGCTACGTCTTTAAATGGAAAAATGCTTATATTCATTGTCTGGTTTTATGAATCCTTTGTTAAAAGCTGCTACAAACACCTAAAGATCAAGATGGCCACGCGCTGTAGTGCAGCAGCTTCTCACGCTCCCAGCTTAAACCCAGCTTTTAGTTATTTTAACGTCGGTTCTGATAGTGACTTCACGCGCCTTAAGCGTGTGAGTTACAGCCGAACTGAACTTTTTAAGATAAAGGACAGCTCTGCCACAAAAGCAGCAATTATAGACAGTAGGTTCAGAGCTACGCTGGGCAGACTACAGCTTCTCCGGACACCGGCGTGGCGGGGCAGAGCGCACCGAACAAAGGGCAAGCGGAAGCGGTGGGAGTGAAGGCGCAAAAGGGGAAAGCGGGGCGGCGTGCTAGCCAGGCTCAGGGCTGACACTGACCGACCCCCGATTCCATCTCTCTTCCTGTCCAACGTCCGCTCTCTGGACAACAAGCTGGACCTTCTGCGGCTGAGGATGAGTGTTTCTCGGGAGATGAGGAACTGCTCTGTGATTTGTCTCATGGAAACATGGCTAAACGACAGCATGCCGGACACCCCCACTTCGGGCTCTCCGACCACATCTCTATTATGCTGGTCCCTGCATACCACACCCTGCTGCAACGCTCCAGACCCACACAAAAGACCATTACTGTGTGGCCCAGTGATGGAGACGCCGTGCTGCAGGACTGTTTCGACAGGTCTTCAGGGAGGCTGCTGAGAGTGAGGGGGAGCTGGATCTGGAGGATTACAAATCTGCAGTCCTTGGGTACATCAGCAAGTGTGTGGAGGATGTCACCACCACAAAGACTGTGACCTGCTACCCGAACCAGAAACCCTGGCTGAATGCAGAGGTGCGTTGTCTACTGAAAGCCACGGATGCTTTCAGCCAGGTCCGGCGACTTACAGGCAAGCTGCATGTGCTCTGAAAATCCAGGGACACTTTCCTCCCAGGATCCAAGGAGCATGTGGAGGGGAATTAAGTGCATCACAGGCTATAAAACCAGAGATGCACAATGTTCCAAAGACCCCAAAGAAATTCTATGCCCGCTTTGAGGACCCTGACACCCCGCCCGGCATAAGACTCATCCCTCCACCTGGAGAAGTACCCCTCAGTGTGACACCAGCAGAAGTAAGGAGGACCCTCAGGAGGATCAACCCACGGTTGTGCTGGTCCGGATAACATCCCCGGACGAGTACTAAGGTAGCGCGCTGATCAGATCTCCGCAGTTCCTGGTGGACATTTTCAATGTCTCCCTCACCCAGGCAGCTGTTCCCACCTGCCTGAAGACTGCTACCATCATCCCGGTTCCCAAGAATTCCACAGTGACAGGTCTGAATGACTACCGGCCAATAGCTCTCACGCCGATAGTCACTAAATGCTTTGAAAGACACATCAAAGCCACCATCGACGTCACTGTGGACCCACACCAGTATGCCTACAGGAAGAACCGATCCACAGATGATGCTATTTCCTCTGTGATCCACACTGCCCTCACCCACCTGGAGCAGAAGGACTCTTATGTCCGTATGCTCTTTGTGGACTTCACTTCCGCTTTCAACACCATGATACCCCAGACCCTGACAGATAAGCTCCCCTCACTTGGTCTGCGCTCTTCTCTCTGCAACTGGGTCCTGGACTTCCTGACCAACAGGCCGCAGTCTGTGAGGATCCACAACCTCACCATAATCCTCAGCACTGGCTCCCCTCAGGGCTGTGTGTTGAGCCCCCTCTTGTTCACGCTGCTCACATATGACTGCTCACCCATCCACCCGGGCTGTCATATTGTGAAGTTTGCGGACGACACGGCAGTGGTTGGATGCATCACAAACAGTGACGAGTCCGGCTACAGACGGGAGGTAGAACACCTGGTGGGCTGGTGCAGAAAGAACAACCTCTGCATCAACGTAAAGAAGACGAAGGAGATGATTGTGGACTTCAGAAGGGGCAGACATACCCACCTGGAAGTGGTCTCCAACAACAGGTACTTGGGTGTTCACCTGAGCAACAACCTCTCCTGGAGCAACAACACTTCCAGTCTGGTCAGGAAGGCACATCAACGGCTCTACTTCCTCAGGCGGTTGAGGCGAGCTGGGCTAGGGAGCTCAGTCCTCACCTCCTTCTGCAGATGTGTGGTGGAGAGCGTCCTACGCTCCAGCATCAATGTGTGGCACGGAAGCTGCTCTGCTGCAGACAGGAAAGCTCTGCAGAGGGTGGTGAAGGCTGCACAGAGGTCTGTCAGAGTCAGCCTCCCCACCACCACGGACATCTGCACCACCAGATGCAGGAAGAGGGCCACCTGCATCATGAAGGACCCCACTCACCCAGCACACTCACTTTTTGTCCCGCTCCCCTCAGGCAGGAGGCTGCGGAGCATTAAGTGTAAAACTAACAGACTGTGGAACTAACAGACTAATTGACCTGTAAACGCCAATTAGTCATAACCACTGCACCGACACTTTGTGGACACTCAGTCACTTTAAATATACTTTGCTGCTACTGTTTCAATATCCTGCTGCTCTTTCTCTCTGTATTTTTTATATATTTTAATATATTTATGTATATTTTATTTATTTAAGTACTGCTGTCTGGATGTAACTGGGTCCTTGGGTACTACAATTTCGTTCCACCCCATGTACCACATGTGATGCGAATGACAAAGTCTCCTTGAATCCTAAATTGATAACAACAACCATAATATTCATTTATGGAATGACTGTTAGCTTAGTTACGTTATTTGAAACAAAGGAAACAGTCAATTACTTTTCAAGTAAGGAAAATGTTATTTTACAAATCATTGAACAAATATATTTAGTAACATAAAGTCACATGAAATAAACAGACACCTTATGTTAATAGTAATATTTTTGTGACATGAAATAACTTTACTATACCTACAGAATGTGGTAAGCAAAAGCAATTCTCCTCACATTCTGGCTGGGTTAATGCAGTACACGCTGAGATTTTAAAAAATCCTTTGCCGACGCAGGTTCTGTAACGTAAAAACACCCATCAGTCAGCCATCAAGTGTAGCTGTGCACAAAACGTGGGCCTTCTGTCTAGTCTCACATGGCCAAATGTGATCTTGTAATGAAAACAGCTAGCTCATCTATCAGAGCTGGATTATGGATAAGTTCTACAAACCGGATTCCAAAAAAGTTGGGACACTAAAAAAATTGTGAATAAAAACTGAATGCAATGATGTGGAGGTGCCAACATCTAATATTTTATTCAGAATAGAACACAAAAGTTTAAACTGAGAGAATGCATCATTTTAAGGGAAAAATATGTTGGTTCAAAATTTCATGGCGTCAACAAATCCCAAAAAAGTTGGGACAAGGCCATTTTTACCACTGTGTGGCATCCCCCCTTCTTCTTACAACACTCAACAGACGTCTGGGGACAGAGGAGACCAGTTTCTCAAGTTTAGAAATAGGAATGCTCTCCCATTCATGTCTAATACAGGCCTCTAACTGTTCAATCGTCTTGGGCCTTCTTTGTCGCACCTTCCTCTTTATGATGCGCCAAATGTTCTCTATAGGTGAAAGATCTGGACTGCAGGCTGGCCATTTCAGTACCCGGATCCTTCTCCTACGTAGCCATGATGTTGTGATTGCTGCAGAATGTGGTCTGGCATTATCTTGTTGAAAAATGCAGGGTCTTCCCTGAAAGAGATCACGTCTAGATGGGAGCATATGTTGTTGAACATAGTTCTCTGCATTGATGGTGCCTTTCCAGACATGCAAGCTGCCCATGCCACAAGCTCTCATGCAACCCCATACCATCAGTGATGCAGGCTTCTTAAACGCAGCGTTGATAACAACTTGGGTTATCCTTGTCATCTCTAGTCAGGATGACATGGCGTCCCAGTGTTCCATAAAGAACTTCAAATCGTGACTCATCTGACCACAGAACAGTCTTCCATTTTGCCACACTCCATTTTAAAAGACCCCTGGCCCTGTGCAAACGTCTGAGCTTGTGGAGCTTGCTTAGAAATGGCTTCCTTTTTGCACTGTAGAGTTTCAGCCCGCAACGGCGGTTGGCACGGTGGATTGTGTTCACTGACAATGCTTTCTGGAAGTATTCCTGAGCCCATTCTGTTATTTCCTTGACAGTGGCATTCCTGTTTGAGGTGCAGTGACATTTAAGGGCCCGGAAATCACAAGCATCCAGTAGAGTTTTACGACCTTGACCCTTACACACAGCGATTGTTCCACATTCTCTGAATCTTTTGATGATGTTTTGCACGGTTGATGATGATAACTTAAAAGTCTTTGCTATTTTACGCTGGGTAACACCATTCTGGTATTGCTGCACTATCTTTCTGCGCAACAATGATGGAATTGGTGATCCTCTTACCATCTTGGCTTCAGAGAGACACTGACACTCTGAGAAGCTCTTTTTATACCCAATCATGTTGTCAATTGACCTAATTAGTGTTAATTGGTCTTCCAGCTGTTCGTTATATGCTCAATTTCCTTTTTCCATCCACTTATTGCTACTTGTCCCAACTTTTTTGGGATTTGTTGACGCCATGAAATTTTAAAACAACATATTTTTCCCTTAAAAAATACATTCTCTCAGTTTAAACTCTTGATCTGTGATTTGTGTTCTATCCTGAATAAAATAGATGTTGGCATCTCCAAATCGTTGCATTCAGTTGTTATTCACAATTTGTTTAGTGTCCCACCTTTTTTGGAATCCGCTTTATACATCTTATACATACCCTAGAATATCTATGACCAGTTAACAAGTTTAGTTTCCCTCTAATGTCCAGCGCCCTTGCACCCGGTAACTGCTACTAGCATCTAATAAGGAAAAGCTATTTTCACAATCTGGAAAATAGAATAACCAATAACCAGAGCTCTTTCAATAAGCATCTTAGAGTTAACCCAAGATTGGGGATAACCTGTTGGATATCTGAATGAGAGAAGTGGTGTTTCCTCGCCCTAAGGCATCCAGATATGTTGAACATTCATTTAAGTTCAAATGGTTTTAACATTCTAATTAATATTTAATATGCATGATTGAAAGCTCTTTATTGCTGACTTGTATGGAAAGCCTATCATCACAGATAAATTTAAGAGAAATTTAAATAAAGAATATAACGTCAAAGATAGCATAGGAACAACGGAAAATGGAATACAACAAAGGATCACCTCCTCTTTTCTTCTAAGCCACTAATCTATCTTAGTCACATTAATTAATTTTATTTAATCCCTTATTGATCCCACAGTGGGGAAATTTACAAGTCTTCTGCATTTAACCCATCCGTGAAGTGAAACACCCACGTACGCACTCACTAGTGAACACACACACTAGGGGGCAGTGAGCACACTTAACCGGGGTGGTGGGCAGCCCTACCCACGGCGCCCGGGGAGCAGTTGGGGGTTAGGTGCCTTGCTTAAGGGCACGTCAGCCTACGACTACAACACATGCTGTAGCCAATTCCGGCTCTCATTGGCGGAAACCAGGAAACACACTTGACAAGCTCCAGTCCATTGCAGGACGGGTACACAAATACCTTAAAGATATCAAAGGCTTTTATCCACCTTACTACTAGATAAGCATTCAGGGAATGCACACATACACAGAATGACTTTGACTGGTTTAGGACTGCCCATTTACATCAAGAAAGGAGAAATGCTAGTGAAATACAGCAGACATTTAATAGACTTTGAGAAGGTGTTTATAGAACATATTTGTGCTTGTATGTTAGGGGCCAGTAGGAAAAAGATTAACTTAATTAGAAAGAAAATACATATATAGGTTCTCCGGGAATAAAAGAAAAATAAAATCACGTTGCCTAATAATGTAATATAATGTGTGAAAAGTAAACATGTAATGTTAGAGACCTGTAATGTAGTCAGAGATGAACGAGTATGTTATGTCCCCACATGTGAGAAGCTATGCTGTGGCTCCAAAACCTAATATAGTCTGCCAGTATGCCAGAACAAAGACCTGTGTTTTGTACTTCTGCAATCATAAGTAGGCTCTGCAAATTGATTTCCAGTTTAGGGGATTAAAAAAATGCAGCTTAACCTAGTTAAAGTTTTGCTCATACATTCAATGATAATGGCTATGAGGCATTGATATATTTGCAAGTAGCTTTATCGATGTTCTGAACTGGCCATTTTATGTCTTGTCAGCATGTTCATTTAATCTGGTCCAGTGACCACATACAGTGCTGGCCAAAAGTATTGGCACCCCAGAAATTCTGTCAGATAATGCTCCATTTCTCCCAGAAAATGATTGCAATTACAAATGCTTTGATATTAAAATGTTCATTTAATTTGTCTTTAATCGAAAACCACAAAAAGAATTGTCAAAAAGCCAAATTGGATATAATTCCACACCAAACATAAAAAAGGGAGTGGACAAAAGTATTGGCACCCTTTGAAAAATCATGTGATGCTTCTCTAATTTGTGTAATTAACAGCACCTGTTACTTACCTGTGGCACATAACAGGTGGTGGCAATAACTAAATCACACTTGCAGCCAGTTAAAATGGATTAAAGTTGACTCAACCTCTGTCCTGTGTCCTTGTGTGTACCACATTGAGCGTGGAGGAAAGAAAGAAGACCAAAGAACTGTCTGAGGACTTGAGAAGCAAAATTGTGAGGAAGCATGGGCAATCTCAAGGCTACAAGTCCATCTCCAAAGACCTGAATGTTCCTGTGTCTACCGTGCGCAGTGTCATCAAGAAGTTTAAAGCCCATGGCATTGTGGCTAACCTCCCTAGATGTGGACGGAAAAGAAAAATTGACGAGAGATTTCAACGAAAGATGTGCGGATGGTGGATAAAGAACCTCGACTAACATCCAAACAAGTTCAAACTGCCCTGCAGTCCGAGGGTACAACAGTGTCAATCCGTACTATCCGTCGGCGTCAGAATGAAAAGGGACTCTATGGTAGGATACCCAGGAAGACCCCACTTCTGACCCAGAGACATAAAAAAGCCAGGCTGGAGTTTGCCAAAACTTACCTGAGAAAGCCAAAAACGTTTTGGAAGAATGTTATCTGGTCAGATGAGACAAAAGTAGAGCTTTTTGGAAAAAAGGCATCAACATAGAGTTCACAGGAAAAAAAACGAGGCCTTCAAAGAAAAGAACACGGTCACGTTTTTTTCATTGCAAGCAAAATAAATGAAGATATTAATACCAAAGCATTTGTGATTGCAATCATTTTCTGGAAGAAATTGAGTATTATCTGACAGAATTGCAGAGGTGCCAATACATTTGGCCAGCACTGTAGATCTGCTTTCTGGGAAAGTTTCAAATGAAGTTGATCTCATTTGTCAGTGGTCAGACCTCACTAATCTCACCGATTCAACACTGATCAAATATTATTTGCAGTGTCATGTGGTACTCGCACGAGTGTCTTGTCTTTGTGTGTGCTTCATAGACAGGATCACACACAGCAGTGTTGCTGGAGTTTTTGTATATGGTCTATTTAAATCCCAGTTTGCCTCTGAAGTGCTGTTTCTCTTGTTTTTGGTTTTTTTCCCCTTTTATATTTCTTTCATATTTGATTACCCTCAAACTATAACCCAGTTGCATTCAAAATTATTGATTTTTGATATATTGAAAAGCCCTGTCCATAAGCAGTATTTTAGAAGTGTGAGTGTTTATATTTACATACACTTATCATCAAAGTTGCATCTAGAAGGAAATGTCAGTTATCAATGCTATTTGGAAGAAAGAACAATAAATTATTACAAATTTAGACTGATGGCCAATATTTTTTAAGCAACACATACATAAGTAATATCTTTTATCTTATAGTATGACATTGGGCCGCATTTGCTAACGCAACATGCGAGACATCTTGGGATGGAGTTGCAGATATGCCAATTGGTGTCCTGGAAAGCAGCGACCATTTTTTGAAATCCAATTTTTTTAGTGCGCTACATTGTTTTTAAAGTTGTGGTCATAAAGGTTTTTGTACAATAGTGTGACATTGATACCCAGATAGGTGAAAAATTGCCATTCTATTTTGAAAGAAATTTTACTGTAATCAATGGATGCTGTCTGTTGGTTTCTGGTGATGGTTGGGCGGTATGACTATTGTGGTATACTGCGGTATTCAAAAATTGTGACGGTATTTTAAAATGTGACTCGCCAAAGGTCTGCCTCACTTCTGCGTAGAAAACGGGCTTTAAGACATTTGCGCATCCACAGTCAGGAAGACTGGGAGGAGTATGAGGTTGGAGCTCACTGATTGGTGCTCACTGTTCACTGTGCTCACTGTTGGAGGCAATAACACAGAGAGAAAAGCGACAAGGCGTCATGGTAAGCATTAGCTGTGAATTAAGGAAGCTAGTTTCCAAAAAAAGGCCACTGCTGCAGTTTGCCAGCATTTTGGATTCATTCCAAATGAAAAAGCCTCAAACCTCAATGAACCAGTATGTACAGTGAGGAAAATAAGTATTTGAACACCCTGCGACTTTGCAAGTTCTCCCACTTAGAAATCATAGAGGGGCCTAAAATTTACATCTTAGGTGCATGTCCACTGTGAGAGACATAATCTAAAAAAAAAAAATCCGGAAATCACAATGTATGATTTTTTTAAAATAATTTATTTGTGTGTTACTGCTGCAAATAAGTATTTGAACACCTGTGAAAATCAATGTTAATATTTGGTACAGTAGCTTTTGTTTGCAATTACAGAGGTCAAACGTTTCCCGTAGTTCCTCACCAGGTTTGCACACACTGCAGCAGGGATTTTGGCCCATTCCTCCACACAGATCTTCTCCAGATCAGCCAGGTTTCTGGGCTGTTGCTGAGAAACACAGAGTTTGAGCACCCTCCAAAGATTTTCTATAGGGTTTAGGTCTGAAGACTGGCTAGGCCACTCCAGAACCATGATATGCTTCTTACGGAGCTACTCCTTGGTTATCCTGGCTGTGTGCTTTGGGTCATTGTCATGTTGGGAGACCCAGCCACGACCCATCTTCAATGCTCTAACTGAGGGAAGGAGGTTGTTCCCCAAAATGTCACAATACATGGCCCCGGTCAACCTCTCCTTAATACAGTGCAGTCGTCCTGTCCCATGTGCAGAAAAACACCCTTAAAGCATGATGCTTCCACCCCCATGCTTCACAGTAGGGATGGTGTTTTTGGGATGGTACTCATCATTCTTCGTCCTCCAAACACTGCGAGTGGAATTAAGACCAAAAAGTTCTATTTTGGTCTCATCTGACCACAGAACTTTCCTCTGGATCATCCAAATGGTCATGGGCAAACTTAAGACGGGCCTGGACGTGTGCTGATTTAAGCAGGGGAACCTTCACTGCCATGCATGACTTTAAACTATGATGTCTTAGTGTATTACCCACAGTAACCTTAAAAACAGTGGTGCCAGCTCTCTTCAGGTCATTGACCAGCTCCTCCCGTGTAGTTCTGGGCTGATTCCTCACCTTTCGTAGGATCATTGATACGCCACGAGGTGAGATCTTGCGTGGAGCCCCAGTCCGAGGGAGATTGACAGTCATGTTTAGCTTCTTCCATTTTCTAATAATTGCTCCAACAGTTGATCTTTTTTCACCAAGCTGCTTGGCAATTTCCCCGTAGCCCTTTCCAGCCTTGTGGTGGTCAACAGTTTGGTCTGTGGTGTCTTTGGACAGTTCTTTGGTCTTAGCCATGTTAGTAGTTGGAGTCTTACTGATTGTGTGGGGTGGACAGGTGTCTTTATGCAGCTAACGACCTCAAACAGGTGCTTCTAATTTAGAATAGTAAGTGGAGCGGAGGTGGAGTTTTCAGAAGCGGACTATCAGGTCTTTGAGGGCCAGAATTTTTGCTGGTGTTCAAATACTTATTTGCAGCAGTAACACACAAATACATTTTGTGTGTAAATTTCATACATTGTGATTTCCATGGGTTTTTTTTTTTTAGATTATGTCTCTCACAGTGGACATGCACCTAAGATGAAAATTTCAGACCCCTCCATGATTTCTAAGTGGGAGAACTTGCAAAGTCGCAGGGTGTTCAAATATTTATTTTCCCTCACTGTAAGATCGAATCGATTGAATGGAAATTACAGTTTAAATGTCTCGAAACAACATTTTTCCCGGAAAGTCACACAGCTGCCAACATTGCTGATGTGCTTGGTAATAAACTTAGAGAATGGCAACTGGATGTGAAAAAACTTAAAAACCATAACTACGGACAATGGAGCTAACATTGTAGTCGTCATCAAGCTTCCACGCTGGCTGTGGTTAAACTGTTTTGGTCATAATCTTTACTTGGCTGTTTCCGGCGGACTGCAAGATCAAAAGCAAAAAACAGATTGCGCTCTTGGAGTTTGTCATACTATCACTGCGGCCTTCTCCCACAGCTGGCACAGAAAGAGAGAATTGAAAAAAGAAGCAAGTGGACTCGGGACTTCCTCAACACAGCCTGATGGCGGCAACAGTTCATTCTTTACTCATTCTGTTCCGTACTGTTGTGGTTTATCTAGCCCTTCATGGAAAAATGCACTTTTAGTCTGCTGTTTTTAATCATTCGGTCAATCAATCAAACTGTGCATGTAACAGGGGGAGCTGGAAAAGCAATGCCATGGAACAACCAGGAGGGGGGCGTAGTTTGACATAAACAGGGACAGGCAGACATAGACAGACAGACAGAGATGTAACAATTATTATTATAGTAAAATAATTGTAATTGATAAAACTAGAGCTAAATAGAGCTAAATTTCTGATTTTTAAATCGGAATAGCAAAAAAAAAAAAAGATAATAATCCAAGAAACGGTAGTGCTCAACCAGTTAAAATTTAACAAATTAACTGATAAATAAATTAAAGAATTAATAAAATCAATATTCATGAGCCTATATACAATATTTCTTACTTTTTATAGGCTTATGTTTTATAAATGCACTAAAATATATCCTAGTGCAATGGCCTAGCTATGTTTCATAATTGTTGTAATACTCGTTTTCAGGCCATAATTTATTATATGAACACCAAGATTTTATTTTATTATACATTTGACAGGACTGTGTAACCAGTTGGGGCTCCAAGCAGGCAATGATTGAGCAGATCCTTGAACAGGTTCTGGCTGACGAAAGACGAAGCAGTATGTCCTTGACATGGCAAGACACCAATGTTCTACAGGCTATCAATGCTGTACTGAAACCAGTTAGTGCATTTACTGATATTTTGTCTGGAGACAATTGTGTGTCTGGCTCATCTGTACTCCCCATACTTAAGCTGTGCAGTGAAGACATACTGGCCGCCTCAGACCATGAGAGATGAAGACCGGCTTATTTGGTGGAAAACCAATGAAACCCGCTTCTCAATGATGTCGAAGTTAGCCAAAAAAAAATTGTGCGCCTGTGCCATGCGTGCACCATCAGAGCGGTTATTCAGCACAGCAGGCAGTATTGTTAGCCCAGCTCGCAGCTTGCTCAAGCCTGACAAAGTACACTAATTCGTTTTTCTGGCAAAAACCGTTGAATAAATGTGAACATCGCTTAGGTAACGATAGCGCATCTTTGTTGTCGACGTTTTGTGTTTACGCCAGTTATTGACAGTTGATGTCATGCTCATGTTGTGTTATTCTCTGTTAGGTTATGGCCTGCTATTTTTTCTTCTCTTTTTTATGGACATTGGCCAGTGAGAATTTTTGATGGTTTAACTAATGGCTTAACCCCGCAGATGTTTTATTTTCAACAGTTTCCAAAAGTACAACATAAAGCAAGGACAATACAAGAGTATTGTTGTAAATAAATAATAAAAATAATAATATTTAAAAAGAAGGGAAAAAAAGAGAAAAAAAAAGGTAGCATTCTATTTTCTGTTATTATATCCAGAAGGGTATAGCATTTATCTAAGCATCTTTTAGGTTATTAAGAAAGGATACCCAGGTGTCCCAAAAGCGCCTCTCTGTCTTCAATAAAATAAATAAAAACATATCATCTGCATATAAATTTACCAGGCATTAAATGTTTTTTTGATTTTAATACCATTTATACATGAATGATTTCTTATCCCATTTGCCAATGGCTCCAAAAGGCAATTGAATCAAAAGGCAGTGGTAAAAGAGGGTCGCCCTGTTTAACCCCACGATGAAGTTCAAATGGCCGTGAACGATCCGCATTGGATAAAACAGAAGATGTTGGACATAGATAAAGCATTCTAATGCGGGTAATAAAACTCAAACATGTATGGCCATTCTATTTGATAATGCTTTTTGTGCATCCAGGGAGATAATGGCCACCATGTTGTTTTTTATTCTGTCTGAGTATAGCATATTGAAAAGCAGACAAACATTACCAAATGAAAATCTACCTGGGATAAAGCCTGTCTGATCCGGATGGATTATTTTCAAAATATGTTTTCTCAACCTGATAGATAGCATTTAAAAGTGCGATTGGCCTCTAGGAAGCAGGATCAGAAAGGAGAGTCCTCCTTTCCCCTTTTCAACAATAAGGAAATGTTTGCTTCATATAAAGATCTAGGGAGCTTTTTATTTTTAGTAGATTAATTTATCATTCTTAACATGACCGGAGCAAGCTCCTTACAAAGAGCTTTATAAAATTCACATTCAAGTCCATCCAGACCAGGAACCTTACCTGTTGGAAAGGGCAAAATAGCTTTAATAATTACAGTTTCAGAGATTGGGGAATCCAAATCATTTTTAGAAGCATCTGGTAGCTGTGGAAGATCTATACTATCAAAAAACATACTAAATTCTGTGTCAGCTACCTGAGCTTTAGAAGAATATAGGTCTTGAGTAGAATTTCCTAAAACAGTTATTTATTTGTCTTGAATCAGTTATCAGATCGCCAGATTTTTATTTAATCCTGTGAATTGCTTGTTTAGATTGTATGCCTTTTAACTGTCTGGCCAATAACCTTTCAATTTGTTTCCTTATTCAAAATACCTATGTTTTACTTTGAGTAAGAGGTTTTCTACACACCTAGTAAGGACAGAGGTATATTCATATTTGAGTTTTAAAATTCGATTGTAATCTAATTGTGCCAGGGAGGTTCTGTATGCTTGTTTCAAAACTGGAAGTTCTTTTTCAATTTCCATCAGACGACTATTATTGATTTTCTTCTGTTGAGACAGATAGGATATAGTGTGACCTCTCATAACAACTTTTAGGGTTTCCCATAGAGTAGAATCTGAAACCTCTCCATTATCATTGGTCTTGAGGAATTTGTTGAGCCTTAAACTGATATATTCCATAAATGACGAATCTTCGAGTAAAAGGGGTTTAAAATGCCATTAATAACTCTGCTTAAATAGATTACACTGAAGTTAAAGCGTAACTGGACAATGATCTTATATTAAAATATTGTGATATTTGGAGTCAACAATATTAGATATGAGTTCAGAATTTGTTAAAAAAATAATCAATCCCAGTGTATGATTTATGAACATGAGAATAAAAGGAGTAATCTTTATGGGTAGGATGCAATAATCTCCAAATATTTACTAAATTACTGGATTTTAATAAATTATGTAATACACTTACTGAGGCTATTGTAGGTGGAGGTTTCTGAGAGAGTCTATCCATAAATGGATCTGGATAATAGTTAAAATCGCCACCCATTATAACACTAAAACTACTGTGTTCCGGAATTGCATCAAACACTTTGCGAAAAAAAATGAGGATCATCAAAATTAGGACCATATACATTGATAAGAGTGAGTGGAAAGGTGTTTATACATCCTGATACTATGATATACCTGCGGTGTGGGTCAGCGGTAATAGAATCGAGGTGGAATGGAACATTTTTACGGAAAAGTATAGCGACACCTCTGGCTTTGGATGTAAATGGTGCCCGAAAGACTTGAGACACCCAGCCAACTCTTAATCTACTCTGATGGATTGCACTTATATGAGTATCCTAAAGTAAAATTATTTTAGCTTTAAGTGACTTAAAATGGGAAAATACTCTGCCTCCTTTAACAGGATGGCCAAGCCCTCTCACATTCCTAGAAACAACTGGGATGCCACCCCCATCCTTAATAGCTACAGAAATCTAACCTGGAAAAGAAATATGTAAAGAAAGTTAATGACAGCCAGCAAGCAAAAGACACAGATCAGAAAAACGAAAAAATCCCATTCAGGAGAAAGTGTAACAATAACTAACCCCCAGGTAACACCCCCCTAAACCACCCCTATTAGCTTCTTTAGCTAAAGCACTAAATTAACCCGTGTAGACGGGAACACTAAACACAAAGTCACAGCGGGAAGGGGAAAAAAAGATGTGCAATCCAGGAAAATGTACACCTTGTGCCCATTATAATCCAGATTGCGTCCGCTCCGGAACCGTAGAATCATCTCTTTCTCGCTGCAGAAGTGAACTCGGGCGATGATTGAGTGAGACTTTGCTCCCTCTGGAGGTCTGGGTTGAAGGGTGCGGTGAGCACAATCGATAACCATTGGCTCTTCAAAATGAGCAGCACCTAGTAGTTTAGGCAGTAGAGCAGCGACAAATTCAGTTGGTCTTCCCTTTTCCTCTCCCTCCGGAATGCCAACGATTTTTATTTTATTGCGCCGTGACCGGCCCTCCAAGACGTCCACTTTAGCCTTGAGAGCTTTATTCGTTTAAAGCACATCAGCTATCAGCTGCCTGAAGAGAACTAACGTGGGCCTCATGGTCTTGAATCGGTTCCACTGCAGCCTCCATCTTCTCTGTAACTGATTGTAACGTTATTTGAAAAGATTGGAAAGACTGTTAAAATTTGTAAAACCTCTCATTGATAGTTTGCAGTATTTTGGTAGATATCTTCTCCCACATCAAAGGGAAGATCATCATCATCTGCTACTTGAGTAGCCACACAGCTAGCTGAATTTTCTGCAGCTGGCACTAGCTCTTGAGAGTGTCTCGGTTGCTTTGAAGACTTCGGTGGCATATCAACACAAAAACGTGACAACCGAGGTCGAAACAAAAACAGATATCAGAATTAAAGCAAGAGACGGTGATAAAAAGAACAATATGTAACTCTAGTGCTGAGGAGCTCCCAGAAAACACATCTACTCCATGTGCTACTCTTATTTATAATCTGCGAATATCTGTTCAATCCAGCCCTTCTTCAGTCTTACATGTTCACCAGCCCGGAGATGGGTCTTTTGGAGGTACATAATGTCTGGGTTCATTGGCTTTAGATAAAAAACACTCCTATACCTAATGGGATGCTGAATCCCTTTAATATTCCAGATGATAAATCTTACAGAGCCTGAGGCAATAGCCATAACCTTAAGTTATACAAGGACACAATAGTACAGCCAACTGCATAGCAGCAGAAAAACATTAGGCTCTGTCCTGATAAGAAAGAAAGACAGAAATGTACAGGCAAATAGACATTCCACATTAAACACAAAATGCAAACAAGAACCTAAAATAAATTGCCATGGGTCCCTGTACAAACCTGTACTAAACTCCCAGATCACCCTAGCCTCATTTAATTTGAGGCTAGCTCGCCCCCTTTTGGTTATCTAGGTAGGCTACCCTTGAACCCTCTGCCGAGGCTCTTAGAACACACGAGCAAATATGAGATAAAAAAAATAACAGTGATAATGGACCCTTTATGCACATGTGTAAATGCTATTTTTTTATGGCCACTCGTGTTGTGAAATCTGGATAGATTGAGATGATCATCCCGTCTATGTTGATCTATTGTTTTCCTGGCCAGGTGGAGGACGTTAGCACAGTCTCGGGAGTAATGTAGATGGGCCACAATAGTGCAAGGTTGTTCATCATGTCTCAGTGCTTCCGTAAGGGCGAACGCTTTCTGTAGCAGTGCCAAGATGGCTGCAGAAGAACTGGCCTGGCTCTCTGGCCCAATCCTGATTTTATTCCTCCTCGGCATCGCTTCTAAGTCTTCACATTTATTTTCCAACTGCTCAGACTGGGCCTTTAGATGTGCGACCTCCTGCTGAAAAGTACTAATGTTATCCGAGCAAACTG
Source organism: Prochilodus magdalenae (assembly GCA_024036415.1). NCBI lineage: Eukaryota > Metazoa > Chordata > Actinopteri > Characiformes > Prochilodontidae > Prochilodus > Prochilodus magdalenae. The sequence goes on from JAMWET010007722.1 coordinate 40,697, forward strand.
ACAGGCTTCTCTCCATGTCCCTGGTTGTATTTTTTCAATGTGGCTAGTTCTGTAGTGACTGCAGAATTCATTTTAATTGTTTAATTGTCTATTTGTCTTCAATGTTGTCATTCAGATTTAGTTTTTTTTACTTCTGGATAAACCTTATTAAATCAATTAGCTTACTGTTGTGAACCTTACTTTACATTGCTGCACTTTAAACAGCTTAGTTTCATCTCTCAAGTGTCATGGTCAACATTGTGAAATCTTCTGTAAGCATAGTTTACAGACAGAAATAAGCCAGCACTGGTCCATCATACTCCAACACAGAAGTTTAACTTCAGTGGCCCTTGTGCCCTACCAGCCACAGCAGAAGAACTGCCAAAGCCTGCCATCCACACATGAAACTGACCAAATGCAGCTGAGTTCACCATGCACTATCCAAGCCAGGTGGTTTTAGGACTTGCTTCTCAGGAAGCACACACTCATGGACCCAGTGGCTCTTATCTTCTACGAATAATGCAGTAAGGTGACTTTTGTTCCATTATCAGTACAGTTTCAGTACATTTACAGTAGTAGTATCTGCCCACCCTTTTTTTGTTTAGTTCTAGATCTATCAGTATACTAGCATCTGCTCTCCATTGGTACTGCTCAGTTCTCCATAAAACATGGAACCAGGCTTGATGTGTGAATACATGTTATCACAAAAAATGCAGAGCCCTGGACCTTGTAAGAATCTGTGACCCGATTTAAGATTTTAATCTATTATAGAAGTTTTATATCTATTATAAAAGTATTATAGCTTGTGAAGGTGAAACTGTTCTAACAAGCTTATTCCAAATTACTTTCACAATCGGACAACTGCCAAGAAGAGAAGCATCTCTCCACAGACTGCAAGACGAGTGGAACCACTCTGGAGGTTGACCAATTACAACAGAGTTAACTGGCCGATCAGAGCACACTGGGCTCATCAGGAGGCAGTAGTCAAAGACACAACAGACAAAGGGTGAAAACAGAATATAGTATGATAAAAATATATATATATTTACCTATTAAAGTCCATGTGAAGGCACAAGATTAAAACAACACACCATGGGTATATTTTAACTCCGGCAATAGTTTGCTCGCTAATGTAACCCTAAAGAAGCAGTGACCAGTTGAACAGTGTGCTTCAAACAAATGCGCATAGCAACAAGTATCAAGTCGAGAAGACATCTTAGAGTTGAAGGTTTAATATTACTTTTTTATTTCTTGTTTAATAGGAGAGTTTTCATAAAGCCATGGCCTTGGTGGGAGCTGAGTTCTTGGATCGATTGGACTACTATCAAAATGCATGGCTCCCAGCACGAGCAGTAGTGGAGACTGCTATTGAATCAAGGCATCAGGTAACATTTAGTCTAAACACTGTTTAGAATGCAAAAAGAATGTAGTAGTACAGAATTGTTATTTAGAATGTTTTATCTGATTAATATAAGGTGTATGTGAATTGAGCTTGAAAACGGTGGCGCCCTGCCCTGCACATTTTTGTTTCTGCTCTCGCACCCTTGATTCAATTTATCATATCATTAACAACCCCTTTCATAGTTGCTCACTAATTTAGTTTCTCACTCAAGTTTTTAAGGGCAGGGTGCCTCCAGGACCAGAAACGCATTTTTAAAGTAGATTTGTTACCCTGATGTTACCTTAATTCAAACTCCCCTAAAGAACCTCTGTTAGCTTGATGGTACCTTGAGTACCCAGCTTGCAACCATATTCTACCTCTACTTAAGTCCCTATATTATCTTGATGCTACTTTGAATACCTGGCTTGCAACTGAAGTACATGCTAATACTACAAAATATATAGGTGTTATGAATACATCCACAAAGTATGTCTCAAGGATGTCTAATAAGAAAGGTGTGTATTTTGGACTGTGCCTCCTCATTGTTAAAATGCCAAAAACAACCGTAGGACAAGCATTATGGCAGTCCGGCTTGACTGGTCTTGTTATTTTACATATTGCTTTTGTCTAGGTGGATGCCGGTGGGGAGATAATTGTGCTAGACCAAGGGGGTTGCCCTTGGAAAGAGCATCTCTTTGCCCTGGAAAAAGAGCTGAAAGTGGAGGTACCAATCAAATTTGTACTCTATCCGGACCAGAATGGCCAGTGGAGAGTCCAGTGTGTGCCAGCAGGGCTGAACACTTTTGAAAACAGGTAAAGCTTAAGTCTCAGATTTAATATTGTTACACATAGATTAGGGGAGATAAGTAGTTATGGTTCTCTCTTGTCAACCAATTCATCCCATACCATCTTCCAGGGCAACAGTGTAATGCTAATCAGTATATACAGGTTTTATATAATACATCAGCTTGACTCTGACTGTACTAAAAGACTGTGTGATAAACTTACTTGCCTTTGGTATAGACCGATCACCCACTAAAAGAATTTTTGGAGCATTATAAAAGGAAACGGGACAAAAGACTTCTGAACTGTTGAGCAGCTTAAATCAGATATTAAACTACAATGGAACATATTTCATTTTTTTAAACGACAGCAGTCGTTTTCAAACTTCCCAAAGCTTACAGAGTAGTGTTACAAGAAGAGGTGATGCAACACAGTGGTAACCAAAAACAGAGGTCTTCATGCCACACTGAAAATGGGAAATGTAATAAACATGTGGCATTGCTTTTCCATAGTAACAAGCTAAAATGGGTACAAAATCACCTTTAAAAGCAATCACAGCCAAATTGTATTTCACTGTGGTGAATCAAACCAAAATGCAGTGCAGTGGTTGCACTTCATTTTTTTTAATGAAGTTTAAAACCAAATAAATTAAGCCGACAACTGGAAGCCAAATAAATATTCGTCTAAACCTACCGAACTGAGCCAGACATCCTTTTACAACGTTCATTTCTAGGTATAAAAGGTACTTTTTTTAGTATTTATTGTGTTGATTGACATCTTGACATGCAAGATTATTTTGTTATATTTGTTGGCACTTGATATGATGTGGCCAGTGAACTGTTGTGGGCTGTGGAAACTTTTGTGGTTGGTAGTGTCGGTCGCAAATTAAAAAAGCTTGGTTACCCTTGATCAATGCCATTGTGTTATGTGGTTTAAAAATGAATACTTTAAACTTTTAGGGCAGTAATTAGAATGGAAGATATTAAGCTCTATTTTTTTGATAAACTTAACACCTGTCTCTAAAGTACCTTGAGTTTCCATTGGTCATAAAAGCTCTATGAAGTTCTTTTTCTTACTCTTTCTTTTAATTTTTATTATTTAATGACCTACTCAATCTACTCCAAATCTATAGGTTGTCACTGCTGGAGGAATGGCGTGGGATCAGGGACAATGCATTGTCTCAGCTAAGTGGAATCCAGGGCTGTATTTTTGTCCATATGAATGGTTTCATTGGGGGAAACAAAACCAAAGAGGGGGCTGTTGAGATGGCTAGAAGAACCTTACTAGCATCATGAAAAACTGCAGTGACTGCTATGCCATCTTTTCTTACTTTTGCATTATTGCTTATTCTTCTTTTCAACAAGTTCAACCTGTTCATTTCACATTAATAAAATGCCTGAATTTAAGTAAGTTGCCTGGTAGTTTGTTATACAACATTCTTACAAGTGATTTTTTGTGACAATGTCCAGATGATAAATGCTCTACCATTTGACCTGTTGTAATTTCTTTTCTTGGTGTCAGTTGAAGTGGGAAGACCACTCTGGATATGATCTTAGTTCTCATCTGTCCTCTTCCCTGTTCCAGCCTCCACTGGGGCTCTCGGGACAAAGGATCTCCTGAGTCTGTCTGTGGAGCAGCTCTGTGACAGCAACTGGTCACTCAACTTTCCCCTTTTGTCCAGAACTGACAGCAGTTTGTGTAGTGTCCTTCTCTCTACCACGCTTCACCACAGAGCCCAGTTCGGCACCAACAACTCGTTCAAAAGCTATCAAAATTAATTTACAAAAACATAATGGTTCAATATGCCAATTTAGGAGGTGAAGTATATTGTCCAGGTATTACTTGATTTAGTAGAACTTGTTGTGAAGCAATATCATTAAACGTTCAAACGCTATTGAAATTAATTCATAAAAACCTTTCAATACAGACTACCAAAGGTTAAATATACCTGTATAAGTGTAGTATGTCATGTGGACGACATTTGATTAATTACAACTTTTTAAAATAATAATAATAATACTTTATTCTTGTATAGTGCTTTTCACAAACCCAAAGTCACTTACAAACAATTGTAGGTGTCAACAGGAAAAAACAAAGAAACATTGATAACAACAAGGACATACAAGTAGACAATAGGCAATATGAGCATGATCATTTAAGAAAGCGGTTTTAGTCTTGAAGCAGGTTATAAGCGAGTGTGAAGAGATGTGTTTTAAGATTAGATTTAAATAAGGAGAGTGAATTGGACAGCTTGACCAGGGCTGGGACAAGGAGCAAGTATGGAAAATGCTCGGCCACCAAAGCCATGTAGGTTGGATGGAGGAATGGTGAGTAGCCCAGCTGACCTGACCTGAGAGAGCGAGACGGTTTGTAGGGAAGAAGGAGGTCAGCGAGGTAAGAAGGAGCAAGATTGTTCAGAGCTTTGTAGGTGAGCAGGAGAACCGAATTGTATACGGTATTTTACAGGAAGCCAGTGGAGATGCTGGAGAACGGGGGTAATATGGTGCAGGTGAGGAGACAGGCAGCCGCATTTTGGACCATCTGGAGTTTGAAAATGGAGGAAGAGTTGATGCCAGATAAAAGGGAGTTGCAGTAATTGAAACGGCTGGAAATGAAAGTGTGAATAAGGGTTTCTGCAGCAGACTAAGAGAGAGATGGTCTGATATTGGCGATGTTGCGCAGGTGGAAAAAAGATTTTTTGACTACACTGTTTATATGGGCACTGAGTGACAGGGTTGGATCGAGGATGACACCCAGATTTTGGATCAGTGGGAAAGGAGAGATGGGTATATTATCGATGTGTAATGTAAGAGGAGGAGTTTTACTGAGGGTTGATTTGGATCCAATAAGAATTGAGTTCAGTTTATTACTGTTTAACATGAGAAAATTGTGTTTCATTCACATCTTGATCTCTGACAGGCAGGTTTTTAGGTGAGTAAGAGGTGGATCTTTAATACATATAGTAATAAGGTAAACCTGTGTGTCATCCGTGTAACAGTAAAAGTCAAGTTTGAAATGACGTAGTTTGGAGTTGGAGTGATGATATAAAAAATTAAAAAGTTATTGAAATTAATCCACAAAGATCTTTTGGTACAGACAGATAGGGGTTAAAGCAGCAAATTTAAGAGGTGTAGTATGTCATACGCATTGCTCTTGATTACGTACAGCTTTTTTCTGACTAATACAGCTGAATGTTTAAAGCTATTGAAATGGATTTACAAAACTATTTGACTACAGATCAGCAGGGTTTAGCTGATCAGCAATATAACATTGAATAACAGTTAATAATTAGCTTAGTTAGTAATGGTTAAAGTCATTTTATTTTCTTGTTTTATTTATTTTTTTTTTTTTAAGCTTTAAAGGTACCCACACTTTTGCATACAACTGTACCTGTGTAACTGTGCCATGTACCTATTAACAGATCTATAATTCTAGCTTTTTTTTCCTGAAAAATTGACTTTGTTTCCTTGTTTGTGATCTGCTAAAAGCCTTCTGTGACTCAGAAGGCTCAGTTTTAGTACAATGAAGGGTGAGGTGCTTTTCCCAGTTGATCTTCACCTGCGTTTTTATTGCATTGTGTAATTTGTAGATGGTCCCTTAACTCTCAGGGCACTCGCTGCAGCCAGGACACTGAGGGCACTGATTCTGAAATGTCCTTCCATAAAATACTACCATGCCTCTAAGGTTACTGCTTTAGTGTCTTGGCCCCTCAGTGGTCGAATACACTTCTCTGTAAACTTTGCACTGCACAATCTCTCGTCAGTGGTCTAAAGAATCACATATTCTTAACTCACCCTCTAGACTTGTGTTATAAATATATATTTATATATTTACAATATTTAACTATATGGTATGAGTTGTCTTTTAGAAAAGATTTCTGCAGTCTCGATGTATTGTATTCTGTTGGGCTTTTGCCTCCACTGTTTGCACATCTTGTGCTGGGTTTGAGAATCTGCTAAATTGCAAAAGAATGTGGGTAATAAAAATCATTTCATGAATCCTTAATCAAATACCATGACACAGTAATAATGTTATACTGTTATGTATGTTTTCTCTGGCCCCTAAGTAAAGTCAGTTCCATTTTACAGTTTATAATATTTTCATGAATTCTTATTTAAGTTCTTTATGGAACATCTTTATGGATATTTTCTTAAGTAAATCTTAGCCTCACCTTGTTTTATGTGAGATTTATTTAAGTTTTTATAGTGCTGTATGATATGGTACCCAATAAACAAACATTCGGAAATTAGTATGAAAATTGTTACTGTTAATATCTAATGGCAGCATTAAATCAAAAAGTGAAACCAAATTTACATTAAAACACATTTACTGAGAAAAAGATAATGCCTTTAGTATACAAAGGTTTTTTTTTCAATATTTGTGATCAATAGGCAGGTTGTTCCATCACCTAAGCACTTAAACTTAAAACTTAAAATCACAGGCATATTAACTAGCTTGTACCACAAACTGACAGTAGTGAATATGAATGAAACTTGCTTTGTAACAACCATATTAACAATACCAAGATACTCCAAAGCTCTAAGACATCCTACTTAAACACAGTACACAGCATTAATTGCTTGACATTTCCTAAAAGATATTGTTTCAGTTGGACAAAACAAAATAAACACAAACCTAAGTAACACATTTACATGTTCAGATGCCTTTGCATCACTAATATTTTATCAACTTTTATGTGAGCTTATACACAGTTGGAAGAAGGAGGAGTTTCTTTTTCATTTCTAGAATTTGCTGAGCCATGTCACAAGTAATGGCTTGCCTGCAACATTCAGCACAAGCTGACATCTTCTCAACAGTGTCATTCCATTCTGGCAAAGCAGCGAAGGCATCTGGAAATGCTATGTAAAGCTCTGCAATTAGAGCAGTTCGTGCAATCGTGTTTCGGTCGACGTTTTGCTTTTCAAACGCCCTCTTCATGGAGCCACATCTTCTGTACGACTTCAGTGCCAGCTTATAGCACTGTATGACCCCTTCAATCGTTTTCACTGCAAAAAAGGCATGAAAAATCTGTCATACTCCACAAATACTGTTCAACAATCATATGCATGAATATCTAAAATTACAGTCTTTGGAAGCGCATTTTGGAAAATCTGACTAATAATGCTGGGAAACATTTTTATTTGCATCCACTATAACAAACAACTTAAATATGGCATAAATATGGCAATTTCTAGTAATTTGCTGAAATAAACACATCGGTGTTCACAGGGTGTCCAGACGTTCCCATACAGCTGTTTGCTCTTTAAATAAACTTATAAGTTTATTATGTTACACAACAAAGTAATGAGAAAACATAACTGATAAATAATGTTAATGATAATGTTAAGTATTGATAAGTAGCCTAAAGTGCTAATCCAGGTAAGTTTGCTCTTGGTGTTCGACAGTATCAGTAAAAACATGCACAAGAGCAGACAGCCAGTCTGGTCTGAATTTCCTTTTTTCTACAGAGAGCTTGCTAGTCAGCACAAGCTAATTGACTGATTAATGTAGAGCATCAGGAAACCTCTGTCCTGCCTCCTACTGCAGCCAAGAAGTGTTTGCTTTGACAGAAGGCAAGACCAACCAAAAAGTGCAGTTTTTTTTTGTATTTGTACTTTGCTAACTTTATACGTGCTAGTTTTTAAAAAATGTGATGGTCACAGTGGTATTTCTACATGAAAGTACTCTTCTAATGGTGCTGTATATTATTCTGAATATGAAGACATTGCATTAAATGACAAAGAACGTTGATCTAATTCATAAATTACTTTTTTAAACGCATATATTTTTTTTCAGTTTTCTACAATATTGCTCTTCCGTTATGTTGCCACAGAAGACAATCATTAAACCGCCACTGCAATAATAAGTCTAATAAGTCACAGAACTGATACTAACCCTAACCCTAACCCTAGAACAGGAACATTCAGTAATGAGGTGGAGTCGGAAAAGGAACCAGGAAGGGAGTGAGCAGAAGGTACACTTATTTACTTACTACGGGTCCTGCTGTTACCAAGTCGAACATTCTCGCTATCATATCCACGAGAAGACTTCTTCTTCTTCCTTTTTGGCATCTCCTCTGCGGAGCTGGACTTGTATGATGATATGCTCGATTCATCATCTGATGAAGTCTGAATGGTTTGCCTCTCTGGGTCTACAATTATAAAATAAATAAGGGTGGAAGAAAACAAGAAAAATGCAGCTTTAAAGAATATGGATTAGATGTAAGTCTGTTGTCATGTATTGTCTCTTTTATATGTTCATTTACCCCATGTATTGCAATACATTTGTTGCTGTTTTGTAATACATACTCCGTTGAGGAGCTGATGACTTCATCAGGCTGAGCAAAAATTCTTTGTCATCCTTCAGATCAGAAATCACTTGTTCTAGCATTTTGATCTTTTGCTCCATCAGTTCAACTTTGCCCCTCAACTTTTGAAGCTCCAAAGCAGCTGTGGGAGACAATAAAAAGGTAACAGTTTCAAAACAATTACAAGACTTCTGGGACAAAAGAAGAGACCGTATGGATCAAGTTCATCCATAAGCTAAGATAATATACTGCAGATACTGACTTTCCAGTCGGTCTTCAGACCTAATAAAAAATTCTGAGCCTCATTTAAAGTGATCCGAAGGCTTTTTAAAAATGCATTTGCAATGCAATCGTGTGATACAAGTTAATTATTTATCAATACTATAAAAAGGGTGGACAAGATGCCACTACTATAATCTATAACATTTTTGGTCATGGCCTAATTAGAAAGAGAATGAACGTAAGGTATCTTGAAAGTACCACTAAGAAGGCAAAGTGATTTCTGTCTTGTTGTGTGACATTTGTTAAGCTGAATTAGCTCAAGTTACTAGCCTAATACTTTCCTTTACCTGGAAGTTTTTCTTGTTTGTTTGTGTATAATCTTAATCTTAATGCCAATGTGAATATCCGGCTATGAAGTTTTTGATCCAGGCAATCTGGAGTAATTTGGTGGAAATTACATAGATGTTTGCAATACCAGACCTCCTCTGGTAAAACAAATCCAGCTCGAATAGGGCTTAATTTAAACAGAGTGTAAACACAATGTAACCCACTATGAAAAAATTTATTAGTATAATAACCTTTTTTCAGGGGGCTTGCCATCTGCAGCTTTCCCTTTTTAGGAAGTAAGCTGGATGCCTTTTCTGGGCTAGAGTCCAAAGCCAATGTCCTCTCACCTGTTTTATAGAAAAATAAAAAGAAGAGACAAGCATTAAGAGAGAAATTAAATGAAAAAGAAAAACAAGATAAAAAAGAGAATTTATGCTTTAAAATATCTATGCTTGCATGAGAAATGTAAAAAAAATATAAAGAGATATATAGAAAGTAAATGTTAAACAGCTACTATTAGAACAGTCATATTAATATTCAACAATAAATGTTTCAGTCTAACTTTTTTAACGTTTTTGGCCTAGCTTTTCCTTTCCTTCGAACAATGCTTCTGGTTTTGGTTTTGACCCGGCTTTGTCCTTCTACCTGACTGTAACCTTAAATGTCTTAAATGATAAATGTATATGTAATAAATAAGTACAGACAATAAGCGTATAATAATAAGACACATGATATGCTTTTTGCGCATGTAAATTGTCTACAAAGTCGCAAATTCTGTCAAATGGAAGTTTGCTTCAGAGGGAGAAAATATACTTTTCTCAGCTGCATATGTTTTAGGAACACTGAAGCATGTAAATCTATTCTAGTAAACCTTAAAATAAAATAATTAATTATTATGTAATTCAGTAATGAATAATGAACAATATTCTGTGGTTTATATCTTATTTGAACTTTATTAAACTCAGATCTTTAAAGATCCCCATTGCTTACTTTATACTGCATGTGTTGCAAATAATTAAATAACAAAAGTTTCATTTCAACCAACCTACCTAAGTTTTCAACCTACCTACCAAATTAACCATGAGTAATCCCTTACACTTAGCGTTCAAACTATTTATATATGTAATACAAAAAGCTGTCAGTGAAACATCTTCATAAAATGGCACAGTAGTTCATATTACCACTATGTGAAACAACAGTCAACTGTAGATATATTGATTTTAACCTTTATAAATATGATAGATGTTTTGCTATGCAGACAGCCTTCATGTGTACTACCAGACTTAGTTATAAGGTGATGGTGGTTTGTCTGTTTTATGCCACAGGTTTTAAATAAAATTCTATTTATACTTCATATTTCTATATTTCATATTTAGAAAGCTGTTTTTATTTCACTATATTACATATTTTTGTAATAATTTGTTTACACTTTATCTCCAAACCGCTGTACACACACTGTAAGATACAGAATGAAAGACCCTCATATGCAAACCGGATTCCAAAAAAGTTGGGACACTAAAAAAATTGTGAATAAAAACTGAATGCAATGATGTGGAGGTGCCAACATCTAATATTTTATTCAGAATAGAACACAAATCACAGATCAAAAGTTTAAACTGAGAGAATGTATCATTTTAAGGGAAAAATATGTTGGTTCAAAATTTCATGGCGTCAACAAATCCCAAAAAAGTTGGGACAAGGCCATTTTTACCACTGTGTGGCATCCCCCCTTCTTCTTACAACACTCAACAGACGTCTAAGGACAGAGGAGACCAGTTTCTCAAGTTTAGGAATAGGAATGCTCTCCCATTCATGTCTAATACAGGCCTCTAACTGTTCAATCGTCTTGGGCCTTCTTTGTCGCACCTTCCTCTTTATGATGCGCCAAATGTTCTCTATAGGTGAAAGATCTGGACTGCAGGCTGGCCACTTTAGTACCCGGATCCTTCTCCTACGTAGCTGTTGCACTTTTGAACAAACTTGACTCTGTGGACCTTTTCTTCGTTTTTCTTGCAACTTTATTTGCCCTTGCGTTGTGTTAGAGCTGTTTTTACACGAAGCTATTAGCACCACTCTTTCCAGCACATTCTACTCAAGCTCTCCCTCTCTCTAGCTTCTCTACTCTCTTACACAGAGCCCCTCCTCTCATAAGCACCTCCTCAGTAACCTAGAACTCCACCCACAGCAATATTAACAATAATAAAAGAAAGAAATAGATAATATTTAAAGCATAAATGATTTTTTTTTAAATAAAAGTAAAGTAAAATAAAATTCTCTCTAACAAATTAAATGTGTCTCAGTGGGGTACAACAAAAATAAATTTATACACTGGTATTTACCAAGTCGCAACACCCTCCCCCACTAAAAAAAATGTGGTCAAACATTTTCTTCCCATCTTTTGGTGTAAATAGCTAGCAACATTTTTGACAACCGAACACTTAACAAATAACAAGTGTGTGTTCCCACAAGCATTACATATCATGCAATGGCGAGTCTATAGTATTCTCTTTCTTCTTTTTTTTTTTCTCATAGCAACAGTACAAAACTAAATGTTCATAGTCCATTAGTACTGGTGGGTTGATGGTCCAATGAAGTATTGGTGGGCCCCCCAATCTTCACTTTGGGACAAGGAAAATTCCATATTCACCCAAACATATGTATTGACATATATTATCAAGCTATGCATTCCAAACTCAACATAAGTACACACAACGGCTCATGTACTCCTGCTTATGAACTACACTATAGTACAGCTAAGAAGATAATCTCTCACTGTCATTCAGTTATCTCTACATTCTGTGTTATATCATTAACTAGAACACTATTATGAACTTTAACTGTGTTCAGTAAATTTATACTGTTTCCAAAATTACTAGCATATCTATCCATCACAAATAAGGATACATTAATAATGAGATTGTGGAGAGTTTCTTGACTTGCTTCTAATGGCTCCTTAACACTGGTTTTCAGATCTTCATCTGCCGAAAGGTTGGTTGGCCTAGCTGATCATAGGTGTAGACACGCCGTGGACATCTTACTCTCTTAGGCCTGTCCTTCCATGTTTCTGCATCCTGTTCTTCACTCTCCAGTTCGAACATGGGACTTCTGGATCTTTCATCCATTCCATGAGTCTCTTCCACTTGTTCTTCTCCTACGTGATCCTCAAGCTCGACTGTCCTCTCAGGCACCTCCTTGATTGTTTCTCCTTGTAGACAGAACTCCTCTGCCTCCACATTAAGGGGTGGATCCGCATGTCTCACTGTTGTCCACAGCTGATATTCCTCATCACTGGAACTGTCCGAGTCTGTCTGGTAAGTATCATGTTTAGTTTTTCGATTTCTTCTCACTGTCTCATTTAGTTGTTTTTTGTTATTTTTCCCTTCCAGGTTCAGTTCACTGGATTCAGGCTCTTGCAACAAGTAAGGGCATGGTAGAAGAAGATTTCGATGTAAAATCCGTTTCCTTCCTACTCCTTGCAATGGTTCAACGACATATACAGGACTATCTGGCCCCTTTCTTCCTCTGATCACATAGATCATATCCTCCCAGTGGTTACGCAGTTTTCCCGTACCTCCTCGGGGTGTGAGGTTTCTGACCAAAACATGGTCGCCTGGTTCCAGAACAGTACTCCATATACGTTGGTTGTAGTTTTTCTGCCCCCTTCTTGCACTTTTTTTCATATTATGCCCTGCAATAGAATATGCTTCTTGCATAACCTCTCTCCACTTTTCTGCATAATCAGTGTGTGAGTGATTCTTTTCTCCTTCTTTCTTTGGAAAAAGAAGATCAATAGGCAGGGTTGGTTCACGGCCAAAAAGGAGAAAATATGGTGAAAATCCTGTTGCCACGTGCACAGTTGAATTGTAGGCATGGACTACCTTGTTCAGGTGCTCCTTCCACCTTGATTTTTGTGATTCTTCAAGTGTACGCAGCATACTCAAGAGAGTCCTATTAAAGCGCTCTGCTGGATTGGCTTGAGGGTGGTACGGGGAAGTGCGTGAATGGCGGATACCACAGTAGTCTTGGAGTTTGCGAAAGAGTGTGTTTTCGAACTCTTTCCCCTGGTCGTGGTGTATCTTGGATGGGAAACCAAAACGCATGATAAAGTCATCAAAAAGCTTCCTGGCTGCAGTCTTGCCAGATTTGTCTTTTGTTGCATATGCTTGTGCAAACTTGGTGAAATGATCTACAGCCACAAGTATATACTCTTCTCCTCCCTTGCACTTGTCCACATGCAGATAGTCAATGGAAATCATCTCGAATGGTGCTGAAGTTTCAATGCTCTGTATAGGTGTTCTCGTTACTCTATTCGGTTTCTTCCTTTTCATGCAACGACATTCCTGAGTGACATAATGTTCCATTTCCTGCTTCATTTTAGGCCAGAAAAAACGTTCTCTTGCCAGAGCCACCATTCGATCTGCCCCTAGGTGTCCCATTTCCTCATGGAGATATTTGTAAACAATGGGCTTCAGAGACTCAGGAACAACTAATTGCTTTCTTGTTGCAGTCTCTCTCCAGAGAATACCATCCTTGTTTCTCTGCAGGTGTGACCATTCCCTGAGAAACATCCTGACAGCTTCAGTCTCTGCCAACTTGTCTTTATATCTCATGTGATGGAATAATCTTTTCAAGTCCAAGACTCGACTTATTGCTGCATCTGCATTCTGGGCAGCTCTGATGTCTTCCGACGCAAAAGGTTGAATGGGGTGTAGGAAATGGTGCTCCTCCAATAATGCGTCGACATTGCAAGTTACTGCTGTAATCCAGTTAACTCCTCCTATTTTGTCTCCTTCCAGAGCAGTTCCAATACATACAATGGCTTCCTGTGGACATTCTTCTGTACACTCTTGCAGGATCTCCTCAATAGGTTTTGGTCTTCGTGACAAGAAATCTGCATCTCGATTCACAGTTCGCGGTCTATACTTGACAGTGAACCTATAATCTGCTAACTCTGCCACCCAGCGGTGTCCAGCTGCGTTGAGTTTTGCTGATTTTGTGACATACACCAGAGGGTTGTTGTCACTGTACACGGTGAAGTGCGGGGCGTGAAAAAGATAATCACGAAAACGCTCTGTTATGGCCCATTTCAGTGCCAAGAATTCCAATTTACCAGAATGTAACTTGTAATTCTTTTCTGCTGTGGTTAATGTCCTGGAGCCATAACCTATGACTCTGAGTACACCCTCTTGACGTTGGTACAATACTGCACCTAGGCCATCTTCAGAGGCATCCACATGAAGCACGAAGGGTTTCTCTAGATCTGGGTATGCCATTACTGGTGGGTTAGTCAACTGGTCTATAATTTTGTGCAGTATCTCTGTATGAGTCACCGTCCACTGTACTGGATGATTGGGTGGTAACTGAGCACTTTTCCGATTAATTCGCTTTTTCTTTTGTGTTTGCTTTATTTCAGATTTGGGCTTGGCTAACAGTTCATAGAGAGGTTTGGCTGTCCTGGAGAAGTCTGCTATGTACGATCGGTAGTAGCTGAGGAAACCCATTAGCTTCCTCCTGGTGCTAAATCTCTCCTTCACTTGCCTTGCTTCGTGGTTCACAAGCTCAAACCGGGCGGAAACACCAAATTTATGTTGCACTTTTGAACAAACTTGACTCTGTGGACCTTTTCTTCGTTTTTCTTGCAACTTTATTTGCCCTTGCGTTGTGTTAGAGCTGTTTTTACACGAAGCTATTAGCACCACTCTTTCCAGCACATTCTACTCAAGCTCTCCCTCTCTCTAGCTTCTCTACTCTCTTACACAGAGCCCCTCCTCTCATAAGCACCTCCTCAGTAACCTAGAACTCCACCCACAGCAATATTAACAATAATAAAAGAAAGAAATAGATAATATTTAAAGCATAAATGATTTTTTTTTAAAATAAAAGTAAAGTAAAATAAAATTCTCTCTAACAAATTAAATGTGTCTCAGTGGGGTACAACAAAAATAAATTTATACACTGGTATTTACCAAGTCGCAACATAGCCATGATGTTGTGATTGCTGCAGAATGTGGTCTGGCATTATCTTGTTGAAAAATGCAGGGTCTTCCCTGAAAGAGATCACGTCTAGATGGGAGCATATGTTGTTCTAGAACCTGAACATAGTTCTCTGCATTAATGGTGCCTTTCCAGACATGCAAGCTGCCCATGCCACAAGCACTCATGCAACCCCATACCATCAGTGATGCAGGCTTCTGAACGGAGCGTTGATAACAACTTGGGTTATCCTTGTCCTCTCTGGTTCGGATGACATGGCGTCCCAGTGTTCCATAAAGAACTTCAAATCGTGACTCATCTGACCACAGAACAGTCTTCCATTTTGCCACCCTCCATTTTAAAAGACCCCTGGCCCAGTGCAAACGTCTGAGCTTGTGGAGCTTGCTTAGAAATGGCTTCCTTTTTGCACTGTAGAGTTTCAGCTGGCAACGGCGGATGGCACGGTGGATTGTGTTCACTGACAATGCTTTCTGGAAGTATTCCTGAGCCCATTCTGTTATTTCCTTGACAGTGGCATTCCTGTTTGAGGTGCAGTGACGTTTAAGGGCCCGGAGATCACGAGCATCCAGTTAAGTTTTACGGGCTTGACCCTTACACACAGCGATTGTTCCACATTCTCTGAATCTTTTGATGATGTTTTGCACGGTTGATGATGATAACTTAAAAGTCTTTGCTATTTTACGCTGGGTAAATTCCAGCATTCCATAATGTATCGACACCTTCTAGAGCGCGTCCATCTGCCCAGTATGGCTAGTTTAGGTAAAGATATTCTCAAACTTGTACATCGAAGGGACACAATTAACAACAGGAGAGGAACTGTGAGATGGATGCAACGCCAGGGAATACTGAAAAGACTGTTGCATATGCACACGTCGTATGCGACTGACAGAAAGCCCGCGCAGTGATGGTTTTACCTGGTAAGTAGGCTAACTCCGCTTTTGCTAATTTGACGTTAGATTTCATAAACCATAATGCTGAACATTGCCTAGACTCATTTTGACACACAACAACGTAACCCTAATGAACTGATTGAACTTTTATTCTTTGCCTTAAGGGTTTGCGGAACAAACCACAAAACAAAGAAAAGATCAGTACGGATCTGGATCTGTGACGTACAACTCTCAGAAATCTCTGGCGAAATGGCTGATGTTCATTTACAGGTAGGTAGTTACACTTTCTCAGTGCTTCTAGAGTTGACGTTTTATTTTCAGTTCCATCTGCTGCCGCAGTTCTTAACACTCGGAGAATTATCTGAAAGAAATGTAGAAAACATCTAAACACTCCTAATAAAGGGGAAAATAAATAAATAAATGCATGATTACTGACCGTGCTTCATTTTAAAACAGAACGTTTATCAGAATGTTTATAACATCTTATGTTTCAACACTGTGTTATAGTTAATGATCATCAGCAGATGAGACAGTATCGTTTTTTTTTTTTTAATACCCAAACTGTTTTTTTTTTGTTGTTGTTGTTGTTGTTTTGTCTGCTGCTTTCAGATTACATCATACAACAGCGCCACACAACAGTACTTGTCCGATTTTGAAAAAATGTAGCTAAGCTTAAATCTCAGATAGATAGGTAAATCTCCAGACTGTAAGGTATGCCACTTTAATTTTTTATTTATGGCAATGAACAGATGTCACAGCAAAATGGTTGATGCGCTTTGAGACTTTAACTTACATTTAACAAAAACTAACGACGCTCAATGACATTATTGTTACCGTTGCATTCCAGTATGGTCGACTGTGCCTTTTGCAAACAATTCATTGGTGATTTAAGTGAATCGGGTTGTGACCCAGCCAAAAGTTGAGTTATGTATGGTCCATCACTCCCTGAATTAAAGCTGGGAGGCAGGGACACATATATAGCCAATACAGTGAAAAGAAATGGATCATACTTAAACATGTCGAGTGGATAATAAATAAAATACATTACATAAACAAATTTTTTAGGTTTACTTGTTTTGTGTTAATGTAACATATTTTAGCCATTTGCTACCAATGGACATACCCAATGGAAAATGAAAGTACAATCCGGCTACAATATTTATAAAATATGTAGTATTGAAATGTACTTCTCTGTGAATAGCAGGTGTGCATGAAAGCTGTTTCCCGTCTTAAAAGCAAAGGCATGAAGGTTGGAAGTCGACATCACTTTGTTGTTCTTGATGAAAGCAAATTCTCTCACAAAAGGAAGGTAAATGCATTATTTTACCAGATGTGTTTAGGGTACCAGATGTATTAACTGCCATTACATTGAATATTACACTGATTTACTGTATGAAGCTGATACAAAATGGTACTCACTTATTTGCCAAAGAAAATATACAGGAGGATATTATTATAAATCATGGTATTTGAATAAGGATTCATAAAAATATTATAAACTGTAAAATGTAACTCGCTTTGCTTAGGGGCCAGAGAAGACTTACATAAGAGTGTCATGGCGCTTGAATAAGGATTCATAAAAATATTATAAACTGTAAAATGGAACTCCCTCAAGAGCCGAAGAAAACATACATAACAGTGTTATTACTGTGTCATGGTATTTAATTAAGGATTCATGAAAATGATTTTTATTACCCACATTCTTTTGCAATTTAGCAGATTCTCTTACCCAGCACAAGATGTGCAAACAGTGGAGGCAAAAGCACAACAGAATACTACAGACTGAGACTGCAGGAATCTTTTCTAAAAGACAGCTCATACCATATAGTTAAATATAGTAAATATATAAATATATATCTATAACACAAGTCTAGAGATGGAGTTAAGAGTATGTGATTCTTCAGACGATGACAGAAGGAGGTGAGAGATCGTGCAGTGCAGAGTTTAGGGAGAAGTGTATTACACCACTGAGGGGCCAAGACACTAAAGCAGTAACCTTAGAGGCATGATAGTATTTTATGAAAGGACATTTCGAGAGACCAGAATTGGAAGACCTAAGCCGGTGTGCTTGGAAGGTAAGAACTAGTTGTATCTTCTTCTTCTCTCAATAGGATCTCAACAGAGAAGTCACAGAAAAGTGCTGAAATGTGCATCCTGCACCACTGCTTTGTCTTTAATTAGGAATGAGTAAAGAGTTACAGTGTTTGCACATGATGGACTACAATTGTACAAAGAATTTTGTAGACTTTTACTTTACGTTCTGTGTAGTTTGTTTTCTTTGATGAACACCAGTCTTATTCACCCAGAATCAGTTCTAAATTTCACTACTGTGATTGTGTAGGCCTTGAAGTTTTCACTTTTGTTCAGTTTAACCAACTGCTCTATTTTATCAAGCTGTGTCACATCATCAGCACTGTGTCACCCTGACATACCGAACACACAAAAAAAGCAACATGCTATGTCATTTCACCTCACAAAATGTCATGACAGCCTAATGTCACCTAAACTCTATGTCTCTTGACATAGTTCTTATATCACTTTGACATCAATGTTGACAAAAGCAGTCTTTATGACAGCTGGAGCCTTTTGGAATAAGTGTTCATAAATGTTTGTCAGTTGTCATGCAGTGCTTATGTAGGTGTCATGTAGCCTTTCGGTAAAGTGCCCTATAGTAAAGTGTTATCCAATGGCCTAACCTGAAAACATTAAAAAAATTCATTTATGCATTCATTCTTACTTATGGCATTAGAGCATTGTCTACAGCATTGCGGAGGGAGCTTCATATGTGGCTGATCTACTTCAGTTCCAGGCAGAAGATTCCAGACTTCCCAGATAGAAAAGAGTGTTCTATCTAACAGTTACTAACAGTTGTGCTATTTAATATTATCTTTAATATCAAATTCTTTTTTGTGTGTGTGTGTGTGTGTGTGTGTTTGTTTTGCTGTTCGGTGTTGACCTAGGGAGGATAGGTTCCCCTTCTGTCGCTGTTCCTCTCAAGGTTTTTACTTCCTTTTGCTCTGAGGGAGTTTTCCTTTGCCCCTGTTACCTTTGACTTGTTCACTGGGGGCTTGGTTGTGGATTTTCTGTAAGATGCTTTGTGACAGCATCTGTTGTAAAAGGCACTATATAAATAAATTTGACTTCATACACTTGATTTGACTTCATACACTATAGAACCAGTACACTACACTGGACATAGATTATTTAATTATTTTAAATTGGACTTATAGACTCTATAATTTGCTCACTGCAGCACTACACCACATTATTGATTAAATAACAGTTTCATCAGTAAAGCCATAAACATTGAATAGCATTGTAAAGCAGCTGCTATTGTAGTATTACACATCTATGACATTATATCTGCCCTGTATCATTCATTTTACTCCTAGCTTGGACACACAGTTTTTTTTGTTAGTTTTTGTAAGTTACATGCAGTTTATGCGTGCCCAGTTAACCATCCAATTAATTTTGTTCATTAACAGCTAAATGGGTCCCTCTTCAATTAGTCATGCAGCATAGTGGGAAAATGTGTGAGAAGCAGGTGAAAAAGACTGAGGAAGGAGATTAAAGAGAAAACAAAATCTTTGACAGATGTGGAATTATTTCGTTTACAGAAAGGATCTCCTGATTCTGTCTGTGGAGCAGCTCTGTGACAGCAACCTGCCACTGAACTTGTTCCGTTTGTCCATAATGATGGTGTGCGGTGGATGCCCATCATCATCCATAATAGACAGTAGTGATAAAGACTGAAAAGGGTCGTCAAAGAGAACAGAAAATCTTATTTTGGCTACAGAAAGGATGATGTTTACCAGAAACATGTAATTTGTTGACACTGTCTTGCAAGTGGAGTATTATGCAGCTACAACAGACTTGTGGTCCAGCCGGACAACAGACCCCTAAATAAGTCTGACCGTCCACTTCCAATTATTATCTCACTGTTTGCAAACAGCATTTTTCCTGTAGGATCATACAGGAGAGAATGTCGCAACAGGGATGAGAGAAGCTGTGACTGTTTGGGCCCTAGATGAAAGAGTCTAGACTGTATAACGGACTGCAGCCTGCAACATGTGGACCAGGCTGCAGTACTTTGGTTACAGTTTGCACCCTGCTGTTGCTAAGTTACACCCATGCTATATCTACTCAGCTGTTTTAAATAACATTTCTCTAAGAGCTTTTCTCAAGTGAAATTAGTTTTATAAATGCTCTTGAAAATTCTAAACTTGGTCTACCATTGGATTCCCTTGCATCACAAGATGAGGTTTCAGACAAATGATGATCAGCAGGATACTTTAACTCAGGCAGCAGAAGACTTTAACTCAGGTTCTGTCTGCAGACAAGAAGACGCGGCATCTAATTCCACCCTGGGAGGATATAGATGTCCTGGAATTTGTTAGCAAGTCACTGAGCCCACTGCTGGACTTTACTGATGCCCTTTTAGGGGAAGGCTATGTTAGTGTCACCTATGTGAAGACAATTCTTCACCTCTACAATACTTCTATGTTGCTAAGGCAAGAAGAAGACACAGACTGATCAAGAGGCTGAAGAACAAGATTTTAGTCTATATCATTAAGAAATATAAAGATCAGGTTACTAAAGAGCTGCTAGATATGGCACCTGTTTTGGACCCTCAGTTATAGATGAACTTCCTTAGTGCAGCCAACAAGCTGTAAGTCGAGGCCAGACTGACATCAAAGATGTTAGAACGACAGGAGACACCATTCGGCAGCACTGAAGTGGAGCCCAAAGTTTCAAGATTGGAGCTGCTTAAGCAGGGGGACACACCTGGCACTGCAGGATTTGAGTCCCTCTGGGCGTAGTGTGTTACTGATGGTAGCATTTGTTACTTTGGTCCCAGCTCTCTGCAGGTCATTCATTGGGTCCCTTCATGTAGTTCTGGTTTATATTGTGTTCTATTGTAGATTCACTCTTCCCAGACTGGTGCAGGTCTACAATTTTCTTCCTGGTGTCTTTCGACAGCTCTTTGGTCTTGGCCATGGTTGAATTTGGAAGTTGACCATGTTGGTACAATCCCCAAGTTGTTTACCTATCACATACATATAAAGATACCCAATGAACGTAGTTGTAATAGGGGTTTCTACTATATTTAATACAGCAGTACCCTTGGCAGCATCTTGGGTGGTACAAATAATACTATTTGAAATACTGAGACACATCTAATGTTTGCTTAGTCCTGTTTAATGAACAGATGAATATGGCACCCACAAACAGACAGGTAGTCAGATCAGCTTTCCGTTTGTTGCCATACCCAGCATAAGTAACATAAGTAACACATTCAATCTTCAACAACTACTTTAACTGATTCCGCTCCTGTACAGTAAAAAACAACTGTTTGTATCCAGCCTTTTCTAAAACCTTTAGATGATCACACTGAACTGCTTTCACCTGTCTTAGTGTTGAATTAGTGTTAACCCTTCGTCTCGGCTCCCCAGCTGGGCTCTGCGTTGTGTTTTAATGATAATAAAGGGACCAGGAAGCGCAGAAATGTGGTGTTGTCAGCTGGTGGTGTGGTTCTTCCTTTATTGTTATTTTCACAAAGAGCAACTTCAGGGAAGCACATAACAATGTGCACACCTTACAACCTCCCTCAGGTGAAGGTGACCTCGCCTTCTAACAAGAACATATTACATTTCAACAAACAGTAATACATTCAGAAAATAATTAAACCAAACAAAAACCTTGGTTTGGGTTATATGTCACTTCTAGGTGCATCCTCTGCATATCGGCATTCTCATTGTACTTTTAAAAGTTTAATTTGCTTAGCCCTAGCTTTTTGCCAAATAATACGCCCTCTCTCTATCTTCTCCTGACCTGTTCTGTTATTCAATGCATGTAGCTCCAGGGACAGTCTGTTAGGGGCACGCCTCTCTCTGACAGGATACCTTCTGTGAGACACTGCTAGAGGATTAATGGCAGCTTCAGATATTGGACTGTCTTCAGAACAATCTGTGTGGGCTGCAGTTGCTTCTTTCTCCACCTCTGACAAGCTTTCTTCATCAGCATCACTACTTTGTGACATGTTTACAGCATGCACTGTCCTGAGCAACTGTTGCTTCTCATTGCCCTCACTGTCAGATTCCTCTTGGTCTCCATCATTGACCATATCACTGAGCATATCACTGTCTGCATGGGTCACCTCATCTCCTGACTCTCCTCTTTGTGGGGTTTCCTTGCTTGTGACAGGAAGAAACATGCACTGGGTTAAGAGATTTTCATGGAGAACCCTTTCTCGGCCATCCTTCTCCGAACGAACAATGTACACTGGGGTCCCAGGTTGCTTTTTCACCACTAGGTATGGGGAAGGTTCCCAGCGATCACCCAGCTTTTGCCTGGTCTCGGTATGGCATACCTTAACCAGAACTCTGTCCCCAGGCTGAAAGTCCCTTACTCTGGCCTTTCGATCATAGTTCTTTTTCTGTTGTTGCTTCGCTTTCCTCGACATGTGGTTGGCCCGATCATATGCCTGAGTGAGGCACTCACAAAGATCTCTGACATAGTCTGTGTACTCACAAGCACCCTTGGTAGATGACAGCCCAAACATCAGATCAACTGGCAGTCTTGGGTGTCTCCCTAACCTAACCCTAACCCTAACCCTAACCCAGTTTTTGCCTTTTGGTTCTTGGTAGGGTATGCTTGGCAGTACCTGGAAAAATGTGGTCTGTGACCACAAGCACATTCTCTACACCACCCTTGGATTTGTCAAGTGTCATAAAGTCTATACAGACTAACTCCATTGGAGCACTGGTATGGATGCTGTTCAACGGAGCTCTCAGGCCAGAAACAGGAGTTTTCCTTAAACAGCACCTCTTACACTGTTCACACCACACTTTAATGTCCTTAAACATCTGTGGCCAATAAAATCGCTCTCTAATTAATGCGAATGTTCGATCAACACCAAAATGTCCAAAGTCATTATGCAGAGCAGTCTTGGCCACCTCCCTCAGCTTTTCCGGCAAGACTAGCTGGTCCACATCTTTTCCTTGGCCTGCTCTAACTCTGCGATACAGAATGCCATCTTTTACCACTAACCTCCTCCACTCCTTTAAAAGAAGGCGTTGCCCTTTCTCCAATCGCTCCATCCCAAACTGTTTACTACCTCTCTCTTTGCAGTGCAATACAGCTCTGATCACTGCATCCGCTTCTTGACCTGCTTTGACTTGGTCAGAGCTGGCAAAACATCTGTGCCAACTCCATCAAAAACATTATGACCACCTGAGAACATTTGGTCAGTCTCTTCCACTGGACACAATACAGGCTCTCCCAGACTTGCCGAGCTTTCTGTTACTTCTGATGCACCCTCCGGAGCCCTTGGACTTCCTACAGTAACCTCTGTCACACACCTTGGCAATACTCGCTGTGGGCACATGTTTAGCGCTGCCTGCACTTCTCCCAGTGACAGTCTTGATAATGCATCAGCATTAGAATTCCCTTTTCCTGGTCTGTACTGAACATCAAAATTGAACATGGCCAGCTGTGACACCCAGCGCTGCCCTGTTGCATCAAGTTTCGCTGTAGACATGACATATTTTAAGGGATTGTTATCTGTGAGAACCGTAAACTGATTACCGTACAGGTGATCATAGAATTTGTCCATAACAGCCCACTTTAATGCCAGGAACTCTAATTTATGGGCAGGGTAACGTGTTTCAGCTGGAGTGAGGCCCCTACTCCCATATGCTATAACCCGCTCAGCACCACCCTGAACTTGGGCGAGAACAGCCCCCAAACCTTCTCCTGATGCATCAACCTGCAGTACAAAAGGTAAATTGTAATCTGGGTATCCCAATATTGGAGCAGTGATCAGCTTTTCCTTCAGGGTTTGGAAAGCAATTTGGCAGTCTACTGTCCATTTGAAAGGTACTACAACATTGCCAGAGGAACTACCTCTTTTTTTTCTTCTCGGATCCCCAGATGTCAAACGATATAGGGGAGCTGCTATAGAGGCATACCCCTCCATGAATCGGCGATAATATCCTGAAAAGCCTAGAAACTTCAAAAGTTCTTTGCGGTTTGTTGGTATTGGCCAGTCTTTCACCTTGCTTATTTTTTCAGGGTCTGTTCTTATGCCATCGGCTGATACCACATGCCCAAGATATTGCACTTCTTTCCTCAGTAGCTGACATTTCTGAGGCTTCAGCTTTAACCCATGTTCTCGTAGCCTGCTGAAAACAACTTGCAACCGTTCCAGGTGCTCCTCAAATGTTTTGGAGAATGTGATGATGTCATCTAAATAAATGAGTAAGCTCACAAAGTTCAGATCACCAAAACAGCATGTCATCAATCTCTGGAATGTAGACGGTCCATTTTGCAGACCAAAAGGCATACGATTCGCTTCATATAGACCCATAGGTGTGCTAAAAGCCGTTTTGTGTTTGTCATGCTCAGCCACCTCAACTTGCCAATAACCACAGGTGAGATCAACAGTAGAGAAATACTTGGGAGGGGAAAAGCATCTCTAGTGCTACAGGAATTTAGTTTTCTGTAGTCTATACAGATCCTAAGTGACCCATCTCTTTTTGTAACAACCACAATGGGGGATGAATAGGGACTCTTGCTTGGGCGAATCACACCAGCGTTCTCCATCTCCTCGATGGCTTTTCTAACCTGTTGGTATTGTGTTGGGGGTATCTTTCTGTATGGCATGCGAAAAGGCGTTGTGTCAATCAGTGGTATTTCATGCTGCACCGTTTTTGTGTGTCCATAGTCCAGGGAATGCTGAGAAAAAACATCTGCATTTTTGAGGATCAGATCTTTGAGTCTGGAATACTGGTCAGCATTATCAAAGTGGCAACCACCGAGGTCTAACATAGAGAAAATGTCTCCATCATCCTTACTACTAGTGGGGTGAATTACTTCCTTGTGTGCTTTATTTATTTGGCTTTCTGGAATGCAGACATCATCTTTGTGCTTGGGATCACTTTCTCTGTCCACTTCACCAGCAATCTCTGACACATTTTTCACTAGAAATGCAGCTGCAATGGGGGTATTAGGCTTCACACATACCGGTTTAGCAGAGAGGTTCATCACTCGGACAGGAATAAATCCTTTTTTCACATCAGCCAGAACACGGGCTACAACCAACCCATCTGGTGGCTTTTGGGATGGCAGTTTTTCCACTAGGGCTGTGTATGGCATGCCCTTTGGTCCACGACAAGTTTTACACTTGAGATTTATTTCTGTACCAGGGGGGATGGTTCTTATGTGGTGCCCTGCAAACCTCACTGTGCCAATCTTCCCATCTGTCCCTTTTGGTTCAGTGTTCACCACATCCATGAATGCTGAGTACCATTCTGGGTTAGTCTCCTTCACCTTAGACAGGAACATGTGAAGCTTGCAAGTGCTCCTTGGTAGCACGAATCACGTTGGTACCAATTAGCAGGGGGACACGTGTTCTATATTCTGTTTCTGGAACAACAAAAACTGGTACATTGTTCACTGTAGTGTCGAGAAGGCACAGTTTTATGTTCAACACACCATAATGGGGCACAGGCTGGCCCGCTGCTCCTTCTATTGGGACATCAGAGGGTCTCAGGCTTTGCAAACATAACTGAGGGTGTGTTTTCCAAAACTTATCAGTGATTGTTGTAACCTGAGATCCTGAATCAATGAGAGCTTGGCATTGTGTTCCATTCACAATCACTTCTCCTTCATTACTTGGACCCACAAGTGGCGTGTCCTCCCAAGTTCTTGTGTGAGTAGCATACACATCAAGGGGACTTCCTTGACAACCCATGGTTGCCCCACTAACCACAGGTCCTAGGCGTTTAAAGGCTGACTTGCCTCTGCACCATCTACTGCCTGGCCCTGTTCTTGTGCTGGCAAAATAGCCCTGCAGTAGCATGCCACATGACCAGGTTTCCCACAGCGATGACATATAAAGTCTGGCTTGTTCTTAGAAGCCTGAGGGTGCAAATGCCCCACTAATGAAGTGCTAGGCTTAGCTAACTTGGCCTCCAAATCAGATAGTCTCTGTAACTGCGCTTCTTGGCTTAAAGCCAACTTTTTCACCAACTCAGTGAGTTCTGACAAATCTGATTTCTGTTTGTTAGCAATCTCAGGTTTTGGTTTTTGGCTAGGCTCTGTTCTTTGTACATGAACCTGACTGACCGTTTTCTTGGATGTGGTTGAGGTCTGGAACCTCCTTCCCTCCCTGGCTAGACTACGTAATTCTGCCTGGAGTTCTCTGAATGAAGACAGTTTTGACTTGATGTGTCTGTGTGAAACCATATTGAGGTGCATTCTGTGTTGCCACCGGCATACTCACTAGGCCAGGTGGTGGCACTGAACATGGCTGAGCAGGTCTGTATAGAGCAGGGTGCGTGTGGAAATGGTTTACATCAGAATGGTTATCAGGGGGAACTGAATGAGGGGCCACCAGAACAGCAACATACTGTGAGGGCATTAATCCTGGGCTTGAATGAGTATGAGGGTTTGCAAAGTTTGGTGCCTGTCCATATGTCTGCTTTGGTCTTTCAGCCTTTGGAAAGGCACTGGCATTATCTCTCTCTATGTCAAACACCACTACTACTGGCTCAATCCTCTGGGGATCTTGGCTTTGGGGGACTTTCATTGAGTGCAATGACAGCCAGGGAGTATTGGGCAGTGGCTCATTGGTGGAAGCCAGACGGGATGGGGATCCTTCATAAGCGCCCTGCATTGCATCTCTTGATTGAGATTTCTTTTGTTTTTTGTTTTTTTTTATTACACTACACTGTAAACCTCTAAATATAAGTCTATATGTATATCAGTGTTGTACACACCCAAAAATAAAATAAACTTACAAACCACAAATTCAATGTAGGCCCAAAACTATCAACAAGGTATAGAAATGATCATTCTCAAATCATCAACACTCCCAACCCTAAACAAAACTGGGTGAAAGGGATATGTCTGTGCTAGAAATGCTGTCTGTGGTGGATGCGTCCACGCATAAGTTAACTGCCATTGTATGGAATAATGGATATTTGTAATTTTCCCACATTACCCCAAATAGCTCGGATTAAAACATTTGTGGCCGACCATTGTGCAGCATTGTGCAACAGCAGCCACCGTTTACAACAATAACAGTATGCTGTACAGCTAACTGGCACCTAGTGGGTTCATTTGCGCTGCCCTTCTCTTTTTAATTTGCCAGTCTCCAATCCTTAAATGAATTTAAGGAAACCAAGTTTAGCTAAAAGCCTTGTCTTTAGGTCATATATAGAGAATAAGGAGGCACCGCCTTCTACAGAGTCTCGAAACCTGCAGGTCCAGATGGCATTTCAGGGTGGATACTGAAAGCTTGTGCCAACCAGCTGGCCTCCACCTTCTCTGACATCCTTAACCTTTCCCTGGCTCAGTCTGCTGTTCCTGTCTTCTTTAAAGCCACAATCATTATCCCAATTCCAAAGAAATCCATCATCACATGCATGAACATCACATCGCTCTTACATCCATAGTGATGAAGTTCTTCGAGACTAATCCTGTCTCATATAAAGAGGATCCTTCCCAGCACCTTGGACCCACATCAGTTTGCCTACCGTGCAAACAGATCCACTGATGACGCAGTCTCCCTGGCAATGTACCCTGCAATCACATGGACAGTACTCATATGTGAGGATGCTGTTTGTCAACTTCAGCTCTACCTTCTATACAGTCTTCCCCTCCAGACTCATCCACAAGCACAACACCCTTGGAATAAAGCAATGCAGTGGGCAGCTGAATCATGGACTTCCTAATCTGTAGACCACAGTGTGTTAGGGTGGTGAACACACCTCACACTTAGCACAGGATGTCCCCAATGCTGTATAAAATGGACATCTATAACTGACTCGCAACCCACAGTTCCAACACCATTGTCAAGGGCCTATACAGAGCAGAGGTCAAGGTCCTCACAGAGTGTCAACAACCTCTCCCTCAATGTTAGCTGCCCTCCCACCCATAAAGGACATTTACAACAAGAGATGTATGAGAAAAGCAGTCAACATTTGCTTAGACCCCACACACCTTAACTACCCCTGTTCCAACCTCTGCCATCCGAAAAGAGGAACCGGAACATCTGAGTCAAAACCACCAGGTTCACAAACTGTCAAACTGGTCACACTGGCAGCACGTATCAGAACATGACTACTACACTATAGACTTTTACTGATCTGGCCCTGATTACCCCAGCCCCCACACTGGGCTCCACTAGACTTCACAGAGCTGTATGCACTGTACACTTTACATTGTTTATACTGTTTACAACCACATACTTCACACGTTGCTACTTTAACATACTGTGTATTCCTATATGTACACTTACACTAAGCTGTTTTTGCATATGGTATATGGTATATATGGATATGGTAACTGTGCCTCAGTTCTAGTATTTATAGTATAGTGTATTCTAGTATTATGTCAGAAAGGATTGATGTGTTTAGATTATTAATCAGGGGCCTTATCAGGGGCCAGGGGTCAAATACACCTACCAAGTTGGTTGAACATGGTTTTATAAGCTGTATTGTTTGAACGAATAGATCAAAATAACAGAGAAGCAGTCTATTTTCTGAAACAACATGTAATTTCAAAGCTGTGCAGGACAGAGAGCCCAATCAAATGATGCCAGAAATATTCCATAGAATGTGTCATAGCATTGTAATAAGGTTTTAATGATTTAAAGTATTTGCAAATGCTATAGCTCAAATGTATAAGCTCAAATGTGTCAAAAATAAATAATTTGATAATTATTTACTTAGAAACTCAACAGAGTAATTATAGACTCATTTTGAAAAGTTAGGATACAGACTTTCAGGTAGATTGGATGTACGGTTGCTTAGAATCAGTTATGTAGCCTTTGTAGCTATTGAATATTGATAAAATGCACCAAATTTGATAGGATCTATCCAGTTCTGAGAATCCAGTCCTGAATCAATTTCACAAGTTTCAATTTTTTTTTACAGAGTACAGATTTTTTTTGTTTATTAATTATGAATTTTTTTAAGTTAATTTGCATATGGCAGCTGTATTGTTTACAAAAGCAGACGTGTTTTTTTTTAAATAATAATTATTAAGGTTCATGTCTGGAGGATTTTTTAGATTTTTTCGGAATCTTTGAGCTCTAGGGTTTTATGCACTACATGCTAGGAAACTAATTAAGTAACAATATGAAAGGTATAGGTGGAAGCTTTGTTTCCAATGGCTATTATTTGCCGTTAGCTCTAATTACTATGTAAACTACATAGTGCAGACTAACTGTTCTTTTGTAGTTTGAAATGTCAAATAATGTTTGAAGCATCTCCACCTGTGATCATCATGTTTTACATGTTTACCCCAAGCAAAATATAAGTAAAGAAAAATGTGCTTTGATAAAAACAAAATGTTGTCAGTTATAGCGCCCCCTATTGACTAAATTAATTATTAGGTATCTGATTTCCATAGAGTTACATACCTAATAAGCCTCATATGTTTGGTATAAATTAACTTTAACTTTCCAGATTTTGATGCATTTTTGTGAAATGAGCACCATACACTAAGCCTTAATTGCCCTGTGGCAGCCATACTGTTGGCAAATATTACATTTATTTATGATTCTTTTCTTCAGACTCTGCTGAACAATACACCTGATACTTGTTCAAATTAATTACTTAATTGCTTACCACATTTAGTGGTAGTGGTACACTGGTTTTTGGGTGGAGCTAATACTATGCAGTAAGGCTTTGTTGCTAAATTCTTCATGGATTAAGGCAAATAAAAATGTTTGGCTCTATGTCTTATTGTTCTTTCTTTAAAATGTTTTCTTAATATCTAAACATATGTAGCAGCAGTAATTTCTCATTTTCACAACTCTTACAAATTGCTTTCCAACAGATGGACTAGGTGACCTAATTATATCTCCGTCCAAAATATATCGCAATGGGCACCATTAATTCCCTGCAACCCTTTTTTTTGAGTCATACAGTTTTGAGTCATAAAAGACATAAGGTGCTGGTGGGATACTGGAAACATCACAGCATGTTGCAGCTTCTGATGAACATGCTGCTTTATTCTAGGTGGAGTAAACCCACTTTCAACAATAACATGTTACTTACCATGTATTAATAATAGGAATCATTCAGTTAAATGTTATTCCATAGCTACAGTGTAGCTGTGGATAGTGTACAGTGTGTATGTAAAAGTGTGATCCTGTGTCTCTAACACCAAAATATGTCCAATTAGTGATGGCAGGTGTCATGATTTAACAGGCATTGTCTGCTTGGTGTGGTTGAGTTTAACTTTAAAGCATAGCCAGCCTTATCTATTAATGGCCAGTGTGGGTGTGACATACAGTGGGGAAAATAAGTATTTAGTCAGTCACCAATTGTGCAAGCACCATTATTTGCAAATAAATTCTTTAAAAATCAGACAAAATGACTTTCTCAATTTTTTTCCACATTTTGTCTCTCATAGTTGAGGTCTACCTATGATGTCAATTACAGGCCTCTCTCATCTTTTTAAGTGGGACAACTTGCACAATTGGTGACTGACTAAATACTTATTTTCCCCACTGTATATTTTATATTCCAACAAAGCAGGAGTGCACTTTAAAGATAGAAGTGTGCCTATACCCCCTTTAGTTTGTACACAGAACAAATCTGTCCTGTCTAGAAAACAGGGACTCATTTGCCACAATTCTTTTCACTGAGTTCAGCTCTGCATTTAATACAAACATAAGGCAACAGCGGATGGACAAGCTGAGGTAAATTAGCTGGTGGCAGCTGGTCCTGTGGTGTTAGATTCACAGTCTCTTCCTCAATGTTGACAAGACCAATAAGATGAGGTAATAATAATAACAATAACAATAATAATAAGAAGCTTTTTATACAGTGAGGAAAATAAGTATTTGAACACCCTGCGACTTTGCAAGTTCTCCCACTTAGAAATCATCGAGGGGTCTGAAATTTTCATCTTAGGTGCATGTCCACTGTGAGAGACATAATCTAAAAAAAACCTGAAAATCACAATGTATGATTTTTTAATAATTTATTTGTGTGTTACTGCTGCAAATAAGTATTTGAACACCTGCCAATCAGCAAAAATTCTGGCCCTCAAAGACCTGTTAGTCCGCCTCTAAAAACTCCACCTCCGCTCCACTTATTATTCTAAATTAGAAGCACCTGTTTGAGGTCATTAGCTACATAAAGACACCTGTCCACCCCACACAATCAGTAAGACTCCAACTACTAACATGGCTAAGACCAAAGAGCTGTCCAAAGACACCAGAGACAAAACTGTTGACCTCCACAAGGCTGGAAAGGGCCAAGGAAAGGGTGAAAAAAGATCAACTGTTGGAGCAATTATTAGAAAATGGAAGAAGCTAAACATGACTGTCGATGTCCCTCGGACTGGGGCTCCACGCAAGATCTCACCTCGTGGCGTATCAATGATCCTAAGAAAGGTGAGGAATCAGCACAGAACTACACGGTCAATGACCTAAAGAGAGCTGTCACCACTGTTTCCAAGGTTACTGTGGGTAATACACTAAGACGTCATAGTTTAAAGTCATGCATGGCATGGAAGGTTCCCCTGCTTGAATCATCACACGTCCAGGCCCATCTTAAGTTTGCCCATGACCATTTGGATGATCCAGAGGAGTCATGGGAGAAAGTTCTGTGGTCAGATGAGACCAGAATAGAACTTTTTGGTCTTAATTCCACTCGCTGTGTTTGGAGGATGAAGAATGATGAGTACCATCCCAAAAACACCATCCCTGCTGTGAAGCATGGGTGGGGAAGCATCATGCTTTGGGGGTGTTTTTCTGCACATGGGACAGGACGACTGCACTGCATTAAGGAGAGGATGAATGTAGCCATGTATTGCGAAATTTTGGGGAACAACCTCCTTCCCTCAGTTAGAGCATTGAAGATTGTCGTGGCTGGGTCTTCCAACATGACAATGACCCAAAGCACACAGCCAGGATAACCAAGGAGTGGCTCCGTAAGAAGCATATCATAGTTCTGGAGTGGCCTAGCCAGTCTCCAGACCTAAACCCTATGGAATATCTTTGGAGAGAGCTCAAACGCTGTGTTTCTCAGCGACAGCCGAGAAACCTGGCTGATCTGGAGAAGATCCATGTGGAGGAATGGGCCAAAATCCCTGCTGCAGTGTGTGCAAACCTGGTGAGGAACTACGGGAAACGTTTGACCTCTGTAATTGCAAACAAAAACTACTGTACCAAACATTAACATTGATTTTCACAGGTGTTCAAATACTTATTTGCAGCAGTAACACACAAATAAATTATTTAAAAAATCATACATTGTGATTTCCAGGTTTTTTTTTTAGATTATGTCTCTCACAGTGGACATACACCTAAGATGAAAATTTCAGACCCCTCTATGATTTCTAAGTGGGAGAACTTGCAAAGTCGCAGGGTGTTCAAATACTTATTTTCCTCACTGTATAAGCTTTATAAGAATCAGTGCATACAACAAAAACAATTTAAAACTGATCAAGTAAACGATAAACTGAAAACGTGTGTGTTTTAAATTTTAGCTTACATATTAGAACAGAACTGCGCTGTCTTACTACCAATGCTTTCCAATGCATTTCATTGCTATGTGGCTAAATGGAGGCTTCTCCACTCCTCTGTAGAGAACTTCAGGGATCTTTAAAAGAAGATGTTTCCAGACCTAAGTTTATGCTTTGGAGCATATATATGTAGGCAGTCTGTAATGTACTAAGCCAAGTAGGGCTTTAAAAATCATAACAGAATTTTTATAATCTAATACAATATTCTAAACAATACTTACAACCAGTGCGACAGAATCAAGTATTTCCATCAGGTTATATACTTATTATATTAAATAAGACGCAATAGGACCTAATTTTTTGCCTAATGGTTTTGCTAGGATCCTAAACCATGTATCAATAGATTTTTGATCACAATTATACTATAGACAATTTTGTGCTTTCCACTAAGAAACATCTGCCATACAATTAATGGGTCTATTAACAGTCTTAGCTCTCAGACACAAAAATGTACAGCTGTATTTCATTAGAATAGCTGTGAAAGTTGTGTTTTCTAGGTGTTTCAGGTGTTTTCTAATCACATTTCCTAGTGGAAGCATGTATAATAATGAGAACAGTAGTAGTTCTAATATAGACTCTTGTGGAACACTTAGATTTTTCTGATGTATGATTGCCCATAGCCATGTAAAATGTTTATTAAATACTATTTAAACCGTTTTTAACACCTGTTCTGAGAGTCCTAGCCAGTTTTGTAGTCTGTGGATCAGGATCTGGTATCAATCCAGTAAGAACTGGACAGATGGATTGTGCCTGTATTCAGCCTTAGGTCATTTATAACATGTTAAAGTTTTACAGTACTCTGTGCTATGGTGTGAACACAAGCTTGATTGGAATTGTTCTAATAAAATTAGAACAATTTTTATTTATTAGACACTAAAAAGAATTTAAAAACAACTTTCTCTGCAATTTTGCTTTAAAACGATGGATTAGATATGATATGAAGTTACTATTTTTCCAGCAATGGCTTCACCAAGGCAACTTTTAACTTTTAACAAGTTTTAAAGGCATCTGGGAAAACACCAATCAGCAGTCTAAGATATTTTAGCATGTACAGTCAAAAACCTCCTTGGAAATATGGCCCAAATAATATTTGGAAGAGCTTAGTTTATATATGAGATTTTCTAACTTAAAATTGTCTATAGCTCATTTCCTGTGATATTGTTTTGTTTATCCAAAGAAAGGGTTTTTTTAGTTTTTTTTTTTTTTTTTTTGGAAATCAGCAACAAGATGCTGACAGGTCTGCAGAGCCTCCAGCATAATTAAAGACCTTGTTCACCCCTCCCACAGTTTGTGTTCCCTCCTGCCATATGGGAAAACGTTCAGGAGGATCAAATCTAATACGTTTTTAATAGCTTCCTTCCTCAGGGTACAAGGATTTTCAATGTTGCTAGACAATCATATTGATTTACTGCACATTGCTAAGGTAATCAGAGAACCAAAATGCAAAAGTATTAATTATATATTTATTTTTGTCTTTATATTTTGTCTGTCTATACAATGCGCACAATATAAAAAAAAAACATTTAATTTATTTGGTGCCTTCAGTGCTAACACATATTTTGAGTGTTATAAGAAGAAATGTCAACATTATAAAGTGGTAAATGTTTTATTGTCACAACTCTGTCCATGAAATGGAGTTCACCAGACATACATGAAATATGTTGGGTTAAAACTGTCAACAGTGAAATAAGGCAAAGTAAATGTAATGTTCCAGCTTTTCTGATTTGGGGTTGTAACACAAATAGACAGGTTAGGGATATCATAACTAACAGAGGCACTGCTTGCCGCTAGCAATCAGCTAACAGCTGCTTCCTCTAGGTGGCCTGGCGAAAAAACGCTCTTGGCAGGTTTCAGGAGATAGATGACCTATTTAATAAAGTCTGTTACTCATGTAATGCTTTTTCCTTAAACTGGACATTTCTAATTGGTGCCATTTTGATTGGTGAATATCTAAATCTCAATATAACCTAATTAGTTTATGAGCTGGAGCATGCATTTATTTATACATGCTAACATTTATTCAAATGAATGTAGAAAGAAATTTCCATAAAATTGAAAGTACCATGATTTAATTTTATTCCAAAACGTACATTAACATGAGTAAATATAATTGACCAGTGTAGC
The DNA here is from genome assembly GCA_024036415.1 of Prochilodus magdalenae. Taxonomy (NCBI): domain Eukaryota; kingdom Metazoa; phylum Chordata; class Actinopteri; order Characiformes; family Prochilodontidae; genus Prochilodus; species Prochilodus magdalenae. The sequence goes on from JAMWET010007722.1 coordinate 75,252, forward strand.
TCTTTCAAAACAGAGCTGATATGAGCTATCTTTGTTGTATTTGTTAGGATCTATGATGCATTTTGTAAAACACTAAATTCATGCTACTTTTTTGGTAGAGGCTTTTCTAAGCTCCGGATAATTCATAGAACAGAAACATTTTATCATTTTATCAGTTTATAGGAACTTGTTTCAGTAGGCTGGGCTAAACTGAAGCTGTTTCAGACTTTTTTATTTCAGGTTCAAATTACATAGATTTTGTACAGCATATATAGGCATTTCAATGGTTTAATAAGTCTCTTATACATAACTTCTAGATTTATTATCATTTTTATCCCGATTTCTCCATATCTCTTTTATCCATTTGCTCCTGCAAAGGAATTTTTTTTTAAATAAAAATACAATCATACTGAAGTTCATGTAATGACACCCAATTAAAGTTGATTACAACACTGTTATGATGCTGCATGATAATTGTGAATATAGACCTTCCCATTGTACATAATGCTAAAAATAAGTATAAAACATTTTATCATATACATGTGCACATGTCTATGATGTACCCTGCCCACTGAAGGTTTAAAGTATCTTATTACAGGTCTATCTGACATTTTTGTTGAACAAGGAATGTCTCTGACTTTAGACCTCAACATTGTTTATATGTCCTGAATCTTGAAATGTTACACAGGGGCATGTTCACCACATACTCAAATGAGGTGAGAAATGAGAAAAAGCTTGGCAAGAGTGTGGATAAGAGAGAGAGAGAGAGCACAGCAGAGAGGCATGGAGCCTCACAGACAGCCTGGCAAAAAATGTGTGGGTGTGTGAAATTTCTGTAAAAGGCAACGGTGCTACTAAGTCCAAGTGGATTTTAATGTTGTAGGGAAGACCTGAGCGTCTTTTCATTCAGGTAAGTTGTTATACTCTTAATATTTCCGTAGGGTTCTATTTTACTACTAGTTTTGTGCATCTACTTGGTCTGATGCCATATGTTGCCTGGAAAAGAAAAGACAGTGTGAGCTGACGTGAGCACAGATTTCCCATTTTCAAAATTTTTAAAGTAAAAAAAACATTATAAATATTTTGTAGTACATTAATTCTACTTTAAACCTTTACAATTACACAGTACCTTTGTACATAGTAGTATAGAAGTAGTACAGTAGAAAATCATTTTGATTTTAAAATATATGTTATATATTTTTCTTTAAAAATCTTTTAAAAAATCTTTACAAAAATGTCTTGTGTGTGTATATTATACCCCTATTTTATAGATTAATATATTATAGTAGCCCCCCCCCCCATACTATATTATAATATAGTATATACTATATATATATACACTTTATTTTATTATTTTTTTTTAAAGATTTTTGATAGTCTATTTGACCGATTTTGTAGACCAATTGTTGTAGACCGTTTTAACACAATCCAGAACTGGCTCAATGCTTAAAAATTAGGCAAGTTCAGTAAGATTTTTTTCCTGATATTCCATTTAATGTTGCAGGAAGTAAAGAAAAAAAAAGGGCAGTTTGAAGTAAACATAATAACAATTCATTTATTTTTAATCCTGTTGATCTCATCATATATTAAAAATGTGTGAAAAGTGCGGTAAGATCACCCAGTCTCCCCCACATGAAAATGTTTACCCAGTGTTTTGTGGGGCATTTTGAGTTCTCTTGCAGACCTAAAAAAGTTTATCTGGAAAACTCACGCAAAAACTAAAAACTAAAATCACAAAAATGTGATCTCTTGTTAGTGACTGCACAATGTAAAGCAATCTTTTTGTCTGTTAACTAGTCCGGCAGTTCAAGATACTGGTACCATTCCAGCTCCAGAATGTTCAGTCTAATAGAGAATATTGTGCTTTTATACAGCTTTTTAATCAATGCCCATCAAAACTTTGTTAAATAATTACATTTTAATTTTATAAAAAATATTATAATTTATATTACATTTTTAAAGTGGCAATGGTGCGAATAACTAAACTTTACTTTATATCCCAGATCTTTACATGTCATTTAACAGTAACTCATTATTATTAGTCCTCAGGCCCCAGACATTTACATTTAAAAATCATTACAAAACTTAATTAAATGCTTGCACATTTTACTTCAAAAGTGCACTTTATTTAATGACTATTTAATGAACGTCTGTGTTCAAACAGTGTTTTTCTATGGATTTCTCCTGCAGTTCTTTCTTAGTATGCTGTGTTGGACAGTAAATAATTACTGAAAAAAATTACATGCCATGATTGCCATTACCAGTACTGGTTTAAATCAATTATTTATAACTGGTGGCCTTGATCTGCATAACTAGTGAATACCTGACTTTTAGCAGTTTGCAAGTTTTGTTAAAGTAAAGATGTCATAGAATAAAGGTGTCACTGATTAAACATGCCCAGACACAGTTTTATATGCCCTTTTATGACCTTATTATTTGGCCATAGGTTTAAATAAGCTTTTTATGATGTGCTCATGAATGAACTCTACTTTTTTAAAAGGACACATCAACAAATTAAATTAAGTAACTTAAAGCTTATTATAAGACTTTAAATTTAAGACAGTCTGACCTCAGCCCTTGAAAAGTTGATATCATCATACATCATACATCATAGAGGTTGTGACAGTGGTTAAAGTGGAACTGCAAATATCTTCCAGCAAAAGGGATGCCAGAAGTGACAAAAATGCTGTTTGTTTATTTCTTCTAAAAATTCTATTAAATTCAATTGGTATTGTCATTATACCAATACAGGGGTGTGCAGTATAACGAAACACAGCCAGACTCCTTCTCCAGTGCAGTATAAGAATATATGTATATGTATATAAATAGTGTAGTGCAAAGACAATTAGACAAATAGAAATATGCATAAAAAACTGTAGGACATGTGGAAAGTGTAGAGCAGTATCAGTAAGTATGGCTGGAAACAGTATAGATATATAAAGTGCAGTGCAAACAGTCTTGAGAGGTAGTAGAGCAGTGTGCTGGGTTGATCCAGGCTAGAAATCAGTAGCAGTCTTTTGTTGTAGTCATGTTCTGGTAGACGCTGCTGGTGTGACCAGTTTGACAGCTCTAGGGTAAAAGCTGTTCCTTTTTGCCACTGATGTCTACAGAATCAATATATTCCATGTTAGCATCAAGCCCTGAAAGGTCAATGTCTCAGGAACAGCTTTATCGTGGTTCAAATCCTACCCAATCGATCGCTATCAGTGTGTGGAAGTAAACAATGTTTCTTCCAATTATACAAAAGTAAAGTATGTAATCCCACAAGGATCCGTTTTAGGACCACTATTATTTACACTATATATGCTGCCACTGGGCACAGTGATAAGTAAACATGGTGTTAACTTTCACTGCTATGCAGATGACACCCAGCTGTACAGATCTGCCAAACCTGATGACAAACCCAAAGTAGAGAAAACTGAGGCCTGCGCAAGATATGTGAAGTGCTGGATGTCGAAATTTTCTCTATCTCAGTGCTGATAAAACAGAGGTTCTTCTTCTGGGTCCAAAAGCTGCAAAACAGACTTGATGTTAAATCTCGCCATTTTCCCCTGTATACCCGCCTCAGTAGCAAAAACTCGTGTCAATAATTTGATTAACACACATAATATTAGGAAACCTTTTCTTCATCTATGTAACATAGCTAAGAAATGCATTATCCCTGCATGATGCAGAAACATTAGTACATGCCTCTATTACCTCCAGACTAGATTATTGTAACTGACTACTGTCAAGATGTTCTAATAGGAACTACAGTAAACTTCAACTAGTTCAAAATGCTGCATCTAGGGTCCTTACTAAAACCAGAAATTTTTATTATATCAGCCCAGTTTTGTCATGCTCCTGATTACCCACAAGAACTTAATTCCTACTATGAACCTTCTCGTTTACTAAGGTCACAGGTTAATGGCTTCTTATTAGTTCCTAAAATTAATAAGGTATCAGCAGGGGAACAAGCTTTCTCATATAAAGCCTCGCAACTATGGAATTACCTTCCAGAAAATGTCCAGGACTCAGACACAGTCTCAATCTTTAAGTCTAGGTTAAAAACTTACTGATTTAGCTTAGCTTTTGGTCATTAATATCCCTTTAAATGAAGGACGCGATTACTCAGTTGACCGTGGAGTGGACGGATGCCAGTGTTTCAGGGTGCTCCGAAGTCTGTGTTGTCTTCTGGTCTTAGATGCCGGAGTCACTGCCACACTCTGGAAATGTTCATACATCCTGTGTTCCATAATTAGTCCCAAACAGAGCTAACTGTTTCTCTTTACTCTTAACGAGCTAATGGCTGCCCTCCGGTCCAGAATGATACTGAAGTTTTTCTGCTACCCACCTCTGCCCAGCCAGACACTAATGGAAAATTCATTGGGTTTTCTGCGGCCTTCCCTTGACCAACTGCTTACCTGCCCAGCCTATCACTGATGAAGAACTAACCAGGCTTTCCTGCTGCAGACTAATTTTTCTGCTATAGCTCCCTGGATCAGGCTATTATTTCATAATCATTTTTTCATTAACTGTATTCTCACCACCACAGCTAGATCAGCATAATTAGAATTATTATTACTGAATTTCTGTAAAGCTGCTTTCATCAGCATCAGTTGTAAAAAGTGTTATATAAATAACTGTCAAAGAGAGCTAGCTATCTAGCTGAGGCAGGGCTAGGACTAGCAATCTTCACTTAACCTGGGCAGCACAAAAACAGCTAACAAACAGAAAATAAAGATGTGTGTCCATAGCAAGAAACATCATCCAGATATAAATTATGAACACCACAAAGTCCATAATTTTTATCAGTTTGGCTGTTCAGAATCACAGTTTCTCCTGCTTTTCTGAGAGTGTCCTTCATTTTACATTTATATTTATTTACTCAAAATTCAGGCATAGTTTAACCAACTGTTAACTCATGGCCTTTTTAACAGCATTACTGCTCATGCTGATAAAATTTTACACTGCCACAGAAATAACCCATTTTTAATCTGTATTGTACAAAACTCAAATCAGCTGGACTCTGAGTGGGCTATTTCACAAAAACGTGTGTGTGTGCTTTCTCTGTCCACGTGTTCTTGCATGTTTGTTCCTGCAAAGCAATTTGTCAAGAATGTTCTTCCCCAGAACACAAGTACATTCTTTATGGTTTTAGATTTTGAGAAACACCCTCTCTGGGTAAGTCTTATATAGCTGAGAAAAAAACATCACTGCTGATAATTGCAACCTCACTGCATTTGTCATTCGTAGTGGCTTCTTCAGGTACTAACAAAATTTTGCGTCTCATGGACACACCACACTTACATTTACATGCAACTATCAAGGCTTAGCTGCACATGTGAACTGAGCTTTAGTTTTAAAAGTTTTATAAGTTCCAAAGCTGTCTCTATTTATGATTAAATTTATTTTTACACCACAGGAATATAATAGCAGGACTGGACTTATTATTACTGGATAATTATTTTTTAACCAATCAATCAACATTTATTTGTATAGCAGCTTTTACAACTAATGTTGTCTCAAAGCAGCTTTACTGAAAACATTTTTTGGAAGGATTAAAAGAATAAAAAGAAAAAGAGACAGATGTAGACGTAAGAAAGAGAATCTGGGTCCAAGGCCCCCATGGGCAAGTCAGAGGCAACAGTGGCACTCCCTTAAAGTAAGAGGAAGAAACCTCGAGAGGAACACAGGCTCAAGGGAGAAACCCCCGCCACTGAGGAGAGACTCCAGATGGGGACGAATAACATAGCTAATGAGATTTCTAGACCTGATACAACAAAAAAGCTTGGTGCATGAATGTCTTTCAGAATATTCTGATTAATCTGGGGGTAGTAATGTAAAATAAAAGTCTCATAGGTTTTCTTTTGTTTTCTAAGTGAGAAATAGAGTTTATGATCGGTGGCAGATGCTGGTGGGCCCACTATGTTAATACTTATCATGCAGGCTGACAAGCAGGAGAGCATCATCTGGTCAGACAGGAGGAACAGATGATCAACCAACTCAGACAAATGTCACACTCCAACTTGAGTTGGACCAGGAGGTTTATTTAAAGTGAGAGAAAGAGAGACTGATTAGCAAGACAGACAGGTAGATATTGCAACTTGTTATAAGCTTTAGTGCTTGTAAATCCTGGAGAATAATTTCACGATGCTGGTAGCTCCTCAATGTTCAAAATGTTCCATCAGGATCAAACAGTTATCGGGTCATAGAGAATAAAAAATGTGACGGCAAGAAAGAGGCAGACAATTTGCAAGTTAGTCCGTTTATGGATAGATTTTAGAAAGTAACAGCTTAAACAACTGATACTCGCAAATTGCTTGCACAAATAGGTACAATTTGAGTCTAGTTTTAAAAGTAGAGTGTGAGTCTAAACAGATGTTAAGAGTTGATTTCACAATTTTGGGGCTACATAGGAGAATGCTCAACCACCTGCTGTAATTTTTCTAATTCAAAGGACTGTCAAAAGGCTGTTATTTTGTGTGTGTGGAGGCATGTGTGGGTTTTAAGTTAATAAGAGGCCAGGTTATTAATGATTTGCATTTATTAGAAGAATCTTGTACTCAACAAAAAATGTAATAGGTAGCTGGTGTAATAGGATTGGGGATATATGTTTAAGCCTGGTTCTTGTAAGGACTAGCAGCTGCATTCTGTACCAGCTTGAGCTTTTTTAGTAACTTATTGGAGCATGTGGCTAACAGGGTGTTACACGGTTTCCAGCTTGGAGGTTATGAAGGCATGCACCAGCTTTTCTGCATCTTTTAGGCATAGAATATTATAATACACTACGTGGTTGGCTTGAAGTGGAAGAATGCAATTCACACAATGTTGCAAATGTGTGTATCAAGAGAGAGACTGGAATTAAAGATGATGCCAAGATTTTTTACAGCAGTGCTTGGAACATCTGTGTAGCTAATCTTAATGTATTGCAGATACTTACTTGGGTTCAAGTATTAGGACAGTTTTGTTTGGGTTAAAAAGAAGGAAATTACTGGTAATACAGCCTTTGATATTTATAACACCTTATTTTACTAGTGTATAATCAGCGTTTTTATTGTAACACTGTCAGTCAGATATAGTCTAAACCAGGAGCCAAAGCCTGTTCTTTAATCTCAAACAAGTTTTCCAACATATTAAGGAGGATCTTTGCACAATTGTTTCAGACAACTTTTTTCCAAAATCGTTGCAACAAAGGCGAGAAGAGAATTGTCTATTTGTCCATTGAAGGTAGCCATTACTGGAGTGATTAGCACTCGCAGTGGACCTTGCAAAACCTGTTCACAACAAGGACCTGTTGTGTTGTAGATTGTCAGGTTTTTTGTGGTTTTTGACACAAATACCTTGGTTAAAAGGAGCTCAATGATAGCTGGATTTTACCTTCCGCGGGCATCACAATTTTTTTTTTATTAATTAAGTTGAATTTTAAGAATGTTTATACATGGCAAGTGATTTGTAAAAATACCTATGGCAAGTATTTTTTTAATCTTTTTTTTTTTTATTATTATTATTAGGGTAAACAAATAACTTTTACTGTGTAACAGTTAGTAATCCGTTTTAAAGTTAAAGTTAAATCCTACACTATACATTCTCACCTACTGCTTTAGTGCACTGTGTAGTATGGAAGTAGTTGGTTTTGGATGAGGTCATAATTTTATTATACTTGAATTACTTAAATTAAACTTTCACTACAAAATATGTTGCTTGTTTTAACATGTATATTCACAAGCCATTTTGAGATTAATTTACGACAGACCTAAATGTTTCTATTTTGTATATTTGCTTTTGTGTTTTAATCATTTTCTGCTTTGTAAATGTTTACTTTCAATACACATTTTCTGTTTTGTTTAAGAGAATTAAATAAAATTAAAGGTATGCAGCAAAGCATTGTAATCACAATACAGTATTTATGCAGTATTTATAAAACAGCCTCTCACATAGACAAGTTCTGTGTTACTTATGTGTAAGTGTTTTTGTATTTATGGAGACATACTGAATAGTTCGTCACCTATACATCAGGGACACAGATTTATATTCCACAGACTGCTTAAGTATGGTTTTTAATAAAATTTTGTCATCTCTGTATTTAAAATAAAATGTCTGAAAAGTTATATTCCAGTGTGTGAGCCAGATCTGGACCACAACTGTTAGTCATACTCATGTTTGAGTATTTGGGGCCAGATCTGGGCCACATCTATGGGCCAGTGTTGGCCGTATCTGTTGGCAATATTCATTTTACAGTGTATGGGCTGGATCTGGTCCTAAATCCATTGGTTCTTCTGGTTTTACAGTATATGGGCCAGAACTGGGCCAACACAAAAGCAAGAATAACATTTGTTATCTGGGTTGTCAGCATAGAAAATCTGCTTTGCATTTTGTGATAATATTATATGTATAATAATGCTATAATATAGCACTATCATTAGACTGTTAAAACTGGTTTATATCTGGTATGTATTTATATGACAGCTGTTTTAACATGAATGCTCAGATTAAAAAAAAAAAAAGATTGTTATGTGTTTGATCAGTCTGTGTGTCTTACTGTCATTGAGTGATACCAATTGTCAGCATAGAAGGTTCACAGTAAATCATTCCATTTATTTTCTGAGTTGCAGATGGTGTATAATGTTAGGCTATATTACATGTCACCTTTTCTTTGAAGTAAATGCTGATTTGTGAATTAGTATTTTTAAACTTGCTTTATAAACTCTCTTTCTACTTAGGCAACCCAAGCCCCCTGGTCCGGTCATGTGTAAGTGGCTACAGTGAAATGAGGAGCACAGATTTCAGAGCAGACAATAAATGTGGTGGTGCCATCTGCTGGCTTTATGCCTTGCTTGGTGCAAGCCTGTGGGTTCAGGTGTGTGCAGAGTGCCCAGAGGGTTGTAAATGTGCCTGGGAGAGCCAGACAGTGCTATGTGTTTCTGCAGGCCTTGAGGAAGTACCTCGGGATCTGCCCTTGGAGACAGTCTCACTCCACCTGGAACATAATTTTATACGTACTATTCGTGAAGATGCCTTCCAGGATCTGCTTCATCTGCAAGAACTTCACTTATCTCACAATAAAATCGACTCACTTGCATCTGGGGCATTGTGTCACCTGAGTGCTGAACTCCGACTCCTCGACCTTTCACACAATCAGTTAAGGTATGTCAGACAGGAAGAATTTGGTGTCACTCGAGCAAAGACCCGGCTGTATCACAACCCTTGGCACTGTGATTGCAGCTTGCAGCAACTAATTGAGAATCTCAACCTGGAGGCCGAGACGGTCAATGAAATTATATGTAAAAGCTCAGCTCAGGGAGCCAACGAGAACAGCCGCTGGGAAGAGGCAGGAGCAGTCAGTGGTCACGTGGGTCAGTCTGTAGTCAAGTTACTAGACTCTGGAGTAAATTTCTGCCGTCTGCAACGCAGGACTACTGATGTGGCCATGCTGATCACCATGTTTGTGTGGTTTTTCATGGTTATTGTATATGTGGTGTACTATGTAAGACAGAATCAGTCAAAGGACACAAGACACAAAGAGATTGTACCCAGCACACAAAACTACCACAGAAACCAATATTTTATAAATGGCTGCAAATCAGCTTTTCCATAGGAATATAATGTATTTGAAAGCATTTACATCTACAGTATCTTTATCTACATCCTTCACATTTTTGTAAATATTTTATTATATCTTTTCATGGGAAAACACTAAAGATATGACACTTCGATACAGTGTAAAGTAGTCAGTGCACAGCTTGTATAACAGTGTAAATTTGCTGTGCCCTCAAAATAACTCAACACACAGCCATTTATGTCTAAACCACTGGCAACAAAAGTGAGTACACCCCTAAGGTGTCATGTAACTCCTTAGTGTTACAAGGTCTCAGTTGCGAATGGAAAGCAGGTGTGTTAAATAAATTTCACACTCTTTCATACTGGTTACTGAAAGTTCAACATGGCACCTCATGGCTAAGGACACTCTGAAGATCTAAAAAAAGGGGGGGCTCTATTAGATAATAGAGATAAATAAAGATAAAATAAAATATTTACAAAACTGTGAAGGGTGTTCACTTTTCTGAGATACTGTGTCTCCTGGAAATAGAGAAGAGTTTGCAGGCATTTGAAAAAGAGATGTTGCTAAGATGCCATTCTTTGGTGAGCATTTGAATTGTTTGGTTGTGCATTAACAAAAATGTTGCTTTTCCTACATATGTTAAACAAGGGCATAGTTTAATTCTGAGAAGACGGGGAAATGACATCCAGTTTTGTAGAGTTTTGTAGGGGTGTCTTACTCAATATAAAAAAAAGAAAGAATCAAATTAGATTTCATAATAAATATAGCTATGCTGGAGCTGGCTAATCACTAAACCAGTGGCCAACAAGTAAGCTGGTAACTTGAAAGCTTGCAACTATGCAAAAAGCTCAACTATAAAAATGTACACAACTACTAATATAGCTTATAAGAATCTGAGAAAATACTGAAAATGCATCAAAAGTACAAACATGCTTGCTTATATTGCTGAATGCAGCAACAAACAGGTATACTTAACAAAGCCTGTGATACATATGTAAAGTATCATGTTTTAACAATATTAGTAATAATAATTTTTTGATACCCAGTGACAAACTGGCATAAAACTATAGATGCTAAAAATAACGATAATTATGTTTTCTGTGTTATCTATCTATCTATCTATCTACACACTTGGACAAAATTGTTGGTACCCCTCGGTTAATGAAAGAAAAACCCACAATGGTAACAGAAATAACTTTAATTTGACAAAAGTAATAATAAATAAAAATTCTATGAAAATATACAAAAGAAAGTCAGACATTGCTTTTCAACCATGCTTAAACAGAATTATTTAAAAAAAAAAATAAACTCCTGGAACAGGCCTGGACAGAAATGATGGTACCCCTGAAAAATGTGACCATAGGGACATGTTGAATCAAGGTGTATTAACTAATAAGCATCACAGGTGTCTACAATCTTGTATTCAGTCAGTGGGCCTAAATATAGGGCTACAGGTAGTCACTGTGTTGTTTGGTGACAAGGTGTGCACCACACTCAACATGGACCAGAGGAAGCAAAGGAAAGAGTTGTCTTAGAACAGACTGGAATTTGCCAAACTACATGTTGACAAGCCACAAAGCTTTTGGGAGAATGTCCTATGGACAGATGAGACAAAAATTTAACTTTTTGGCAAGGCACATCAGCTCTATGTTCGCAGATAGAAAAATGAAGCATTTCAAGAAAAGAACACTGTTCCTACTGTAAAACATGGAGGAGGCTCTGTTATGTTCTGGGGTTTTGTTGCATCTGGCACAGGGTGTCTTGAATCTGTGCACGGTACAATGAAATCTCAAGACTATCAAGGAATTCTATAGAGAAATGTGCTGCCCAGTGTCAGAAAGCTTTGTCTGGGTCTTGCAACAGGATAATGACCCAAAACACACATCTAAAAACACCCAAGAATGGCTAAGAGGAAAACACTGGACTATTCTGAAGTGGCCTTCTATGAGCCCTGACCTAAATCCTACTCCTGCATCTTTGGAAGGAGCTGAAAAATACCGTCTGGAAAAGGCATCCTTCAACCCTGAGACAACTGGAACAGTTTGCTCATGAGAAGTGGGCCATCTATCTATCTATCTATCTATCTATCTATCTATCTATCTATCTATCTATCTATCTATCTATCGGACAGGACAACTGCACTGTATTAAGGAGAGGATGACCGGGGCCATGTATTGCGAGATTTTGGGGAACAACCTCTTTCCCTCAGTTAGAGCATTGAAGATGGGTCGAGGCTGGGTCTTCCAACATGACAATGACCCAAAGCACACAGCCAGGATAACCAAGGACTGGCTCCGTAAGAAGCATATCATGGTTCTGGAGTGGCCTAGCCAGTCTCCAGACCTAAACCCTATAGAAAATCTTTGGAGGGAGCTCAAACTCTGTGTTTCTCAGCGACAGCCCAGAAACCTGGCTGATCTGGAGAAGATCTGTGTGGAAGAATGAGCCAAAATCCCTGCTGCAGTGTGTGCAAACCTGGTGAAAAGCTTCGGGAAACGTCTGACCTCTGTAATTGCAAACAAAAGCTACTGTGCCAAATATTAACATCGATTTTCAAGGTGTTCAAATACTTATTTGCAGCAGTAACACACAAATAACTTATTAAAAAATCATACATTGTGATTTCCAGTTTTTTTTTTTTTTTTAGATATCTCTCACAGTGGACATGCACCTAAGATGAAAATTTCAGACCCCTCCATGATTTCTAAGTGGGAGAACATGCAAAGTCGCAGGGTGTTCAAGTACTTATTTTCCTCACTGTATCTATAAATCGTCTTGATGAACCAATATGTTTCTCTGCACCCACACTCACATATATACAGTTACACTGAATCATTTTGTGGTTAAACAAAACAAAGCAGTCTGTCTGACTAGCTGAATAAGTGTTAATAACATTAGCTTCTCATAGTTGCCTGAGGTAGTAAAACTCTTTACAATGTAATTCTAAAAATATTGGTATACTGATCTTTAGCACCAGTGCCAATATCTTCTGTTATAGCACTCCCTCTTGTGTATTATTGCTTAATTAACACCCAAAAAAAAAAAACCTTCCCAATAAAAATAGACTTACAAGCAAAACTCTACCCACCTGAAGAAGTTGACAGAGCAGAAAATACAGTACAAGGAAGGTACAAGAGAGTTAGTGTTAGTTGTTAAAATATCTTTGTAACAACTCTTGTTTTTAAAATCTCTTTTAAAACTTCTAAATTATGTTACACTTCTTCTCATCTTGAATTTGGAAATCTAGATTATTGTGTAAAATCAACGTTTGGAATCAGCTTTATAGATTTTCATTAGTTGGTATTGGTTTTATATTTCTGGTATAGCCCTAGCTCTGTACACATCTTGCATTTCTTTCAGTATTTTGCACATCATCTGGTAACCGATAACTGCCCTGAGATCAGTCAGTTGTTTCAGAGTTAGAAAACAAATAGATCATTTTGGTTTGGTTTTGCCACTTCATAACTGACGCCATGGAATAACACTTCTAATAAAGAAAACTGAAAAAAACATGATCCTTCAACTGCTCTATAAGTTTAAAGAAAAAAACACTTTACTTTATAGATTGGTAATAATTTAGCCATTCTCCAAAATGGACAGCAGTCTCAGATCATTACCTAATCCCATATGAAGTGTGTCATATGTCACTCCCAGTCATTCTCAGTTATACCATGTCCTTGAGAAATCACCTTTTACCCATGTTCACAGCCTCAGACCATGCCATCTGCAGGTGGTTTAGCACAGCTAGCAAATTGACACTAAATTATGCTGCATGCTCCTTGTACAAAAAAAATGAATTTTTAATTACAGTCTCATGTCCATGAATCAGATATGTATGTCAGCCTAAATCAATTTTTTGCCATATCCAGATTATAATGATTATTGATAACCTGGACAGCAATAACACAATAACACAAAATCTGATTTTTGCATTTAGAGGTGGTTTGAAATCTGGTTCAAACTGAACCGAAACAAATAAATATAGAGTTTGTGGTAAATACTTTATGTACTCATTTGGATACTTGCTTCTGTGACACAAAACATTTTCTGGCGTTTGTTGGCAATAGTCCAGATTTGAAGGTTTAACTTTTTGAAGTTGTTTCTGTGACCCTGTTCCTCTGTAGTGTTTTTGATTCTTAGGTTTGCTAGTGTCTTTGGTTTTTGTTTTTCCTCTTGTTAGTTTGCCATTAAACACTTGGAACCTGTCTCCTCGTAGTGTCCCTTGTTACACACCCGACTCAGCAATACAGACAAGCTGAAGGCCACTGTGAAAGCAACATAGCCTTCAGTAACATCTCTGGAGCTCCAACCAGCTATTAAGAGTATAAGTTAACATACTTGTCAGGGATTTGTTCACTTATAAAGACTTTTCTGTATTGTGCATGCTTTTCTGTTTGAGCTTATTAAATTTGTCAGCTACTTTTGTTAACTGGTCTGACAATTCATCAGTAATGGCTCTGCTGCCTAAAATAATTCTTATGTTTCTAGATCACTAATATTAAGAAAAGTACTTTTAAACAACAATGTGTAGTCTGCATGTACATTAATGCCTGAAGTATATGTATAACTTGTTGCTGTGACCACTGGCCACTTTTTTAGGCACCTTCTGTATATACTCTAATTGTCCATTTTATCAGCTCTACTTACCATATAGAAGCTGTAATTCTACATTAGAAGGCTGTAGTCCATCTGTTTCTTTGAATACTAACCGGATTCCAAAAAAGTTGGGACACTAAACAAATTGTGAATAAAAACTGAATGCAATGATGTGGAGGTGCCAACATCTAATATTTTATTCAGAATAGAACACAAATCACAGATCAAAAGTTTAAACTGAGAGAATGTATCATTTTAAGGGAAAAATATGTTGTTTCAAAATTTCATGGCGTCAACAAATCCCAAAAAAGCTGGGACAAGTAGCAATAAGTGGATGGAAAAAGGAAATTGAGCATACAACGAACAGCTGGAAGACCAATTAACACTAATTAGGTCAATTGACAACATGATTGGGTATTAAAAGAGCTTCTCAGAGTGTCAGTGTCTCTCTGAAGCCAAGATGGTAAGAGGATCACCAATTCCACCATTGTTGTGCAGAAAGATAGTGCAGCAATACCAGAATGGTGTTACCCAGCGTAAAATAGCAAAGACTTTTAAGTTATCATCATCAACCGTGCATAACATCATCAAAAGATTCAGAGAATGTGGAACAATCGCTGTGTGTAAGGGTCAAGGCCGTAAAACTGTACTGGATGCTCGTGATCTCCGGGCCCTTAAACGTCACTGCACCTCAAACAGGAATGCCACTGTCAAGGAAATAACAGAATGGGCTCAGGAATACTTCCAGAAAGCATTGTCAGTGAACACAATCCACCGTGCCATCCGCCGTTGCCAGCTGAAACTCATACAGTGCAAAGAGGAAGCCATTTCTAAGCAAGCTCCACAAGCTCAGACGTTTGCACTGGGCCAGGGGTCTTTTAAAATGGAGTGTGGCAAAATGGAAGACTGTTCTGTGGTCAGATGAGTCACGATTTGAAGTTCTTTATGGAACACTGGGACGCCATGTCATCCGGACCAGCGAGGACAAGGATAACCCAAGTTGTTATCAATGCTCCGTTCAGAAGCCTGCATCACTGATGGTATGGGGTTGCATGAGTGCTTGTGGCATGGGCAGCTTGCATGTCTGGAAAGGCACCATTAATGCAGAGAACTATGTTCAGGTTCTAGAACAACATATGCTCCCATCTAGACGTGATCTCTTTCAGGGAAGACCCTGCATTTTTCAACAAGATAATGCCAGACCACATTCTGCAGCAATCACAACATCATGGCTACGTAGGAGAAGGATCCGGGTACTGAAATGGCCAGCCTGGAGTCCAGATCTTTCACCTATAGAGAACATTTGGCGCATCATAAAGAGGAAGGTGCGACAAAGAAGGCCCAAGACGATTGAACAGTTAGAGGCCTGTATTAGACATGAATGGGAGAGCGTTCCTATTTCTAAACTTGAGAAACTGGTCTCCTTTGTCCCCAGATGTCTGTTGAGTGTTGTAAGAAGAAGGGGGGATGCCACACAGTGGTAAAAATGGCCTTGTCCCAACTTTTTTGGGATTTGTTGACGCCATGAAATTTTGAAACAACATATTTTTCCCTTAAAATGATACATTCTCTCAGTTTAAAGAGATCTGTGATTTGTGTTCTATTCTGAATAAAATATTAGATGTTGGCACCTCCACATCATTGCATTCAGTTTTTATTCACAATTTGTTTAGTGTCCCAACTTTTTTTTTCTTCCATGCTTTAAATAGGCTTTAGCCTGTATCATCCATGTGAAAAAGTAATTGCCTTAACTTGTGATGAGTCTTTCAAATCACTGTAGAAGAATTCTTACAATTCTTTTCCTTCTTTTTTTTTTTTTATTATTTATTTGCCCATGAACTGCCTCTTTAAGGGTCTGCCCTTAGTGAGATTTAAATCAGGACTTGGCCATCTTAACATTATTTTTCCCCCTTTTTACCTCTTTTGAGCTATTCAGAGGCAGACTTGCTTGTATGTTTCATATCATTGTCCTTCTGTACAACCCAAATGAGCTTGAACTTTAGGTCACAGATTTAAAGAGAGATTCCCCCTTTAGGGTCTTCTGATCAGAAGCAGAATTCAGGTTGTCAGTTGTCCTGGTTCAGCCAAAACAAAGCAGCCCCAAATGATCACACTACCACTACTATGTTTGACTGTTGTAAATGGTGAAATAAAGTGTTATCTTTCCACCAGATGTATCAAGGCCATGTTTTCCCAAAATGTCCATATTGAACCCATTCCACAGAATATAGATGTTTTTTGCATAAACAGGACATGCCTTTTTGTTCTTGGTTAGCAGTCCTTTTGTGCCTTGCAACTCTTCCATGACAGTCAGTATGGCACAGTGTCTTTCTTATTGTGCAGTCAAATACACTGACCTTCACTGAGGGACGTAAGGCCTGCAGTTCTTTAGATGATTTTCTGGGTTCTTTTGTGACCTGCTGGATGAGTTGTAAAAAAAATTGGTAAGGCAGCTACTCCTAATAAGGTACCTTTTTAAAAGAATTTTTAAAGAAGTTTTTCATATTTTTCTGTCTTAAGAAACTTTTGTGAATCCAGCCCCAGGTACTAATAAATTCTGGATTAGGCATTTCAGCTGCTGCTCCTACATCTATAACGTTACTAATGCCTGTATATTTAAATAAGTAAGGTAAATACACACGTTGAAGGACAGTTAAAAAAAATAAAAGAGCTTCATTTAACGAAATCCTTGTGAAAGTAATAAGGCAGCCACATTTTCCCGGGCAACACTGAAGACAGAGTGGGAAGGCGAAGGGATTCGTATTTCACCGTTATGGCATGTAAGGGGTTGGTCTGTTACTTGAGAATATACGAAGATGCATAGAAAGTTCAGTTATGGGTTCATAAAATCGGTTCGGTGACGCTGTCTGGCCTCTAGTGGTTCGTGCTGAGGTTCTACAAAGGGCTTGGAGCTAAGGCTGGGTTTCCTATTAGTTCTGCACGGTTCACTTTTCATACGTCCAGTCGCAGGAAAACGGAGGACTACGTCTGCTCCTTTTGTACTCTCCTCAGATCTCTCAACCTCCCCCTACTCATGTCGGATATTTAGACATGTTTGGCTTTCTGAATTCAAGGACTCTGCTACTATATGTGGCAACACATATTGTGCATTTGGCGGTTGTTAGATGTCAACAAGAGGATGACCGTAAGTCTGCTGTTTACTGCCTTTTATTTGAATTGTCGAAATGCATCGGTCGGATGAGAACACTGGCTAGGTCTTTGAACTTTTGCGCTGGAGTAAACCCCCTTTCTTTTTCTTTTAAACCGCATCTACGGTCGAACTTTGTGTAGTTTTCGGGTCAAAACACTTTACATTTTGTTCTAATGTCGTTTAAACAAAAATGTATTTAGGATTAATGGTCCTGGGTTAATGCTGAATTAAAGTTGTATTTAAACGTGGTTGGATAAACAGGAGGAGGGAGACAGTGGGATATTGTGCGGGAAGTTGTTTTATTTTCAGAAGCAGAAGCGTTTTAATCAGGGCAGAGTTTGATTAGAGCATAGCAGATAGAGCATCTTGATTTTTTGTTAGTTACTGACCTATTGATTGAATGGTTTTGCAGTTGGTGAATAATTTAGTGGGGGGTGGGGAAGGGGGCGTTTGCGGGATAGAAATTCCATGCCACATAGGTGGCTCAGGAATCTTAACTGCACTTGTGCTGGACACCTGTGGGTGCACTGGGCACATTTTAAAATGTCGTCTTTTTCTTCTTCTTTGTCCTGTACTCTCCTTCCTCTCTTTTTCCTTCCTTTTATTCTCTCTATCTTTCTATGCTTTTCAGTTTGTTTGTAGTCTGTTTTATTTAATGCTGTTTAAAGGTTTACATGTATAGCTGGAGGAGGAATACAGTTAGACACAAACATTTAATGAAAAGCGTTAACATTTCTGCAGTTAAAGGCAACTGTAGCAAATTTAGGCAAGTTATAACAGACAAAGAATGCTGACAAAACATGTGATGCTGGTTTAATCTAATGAGTAATTTGAGGATTAAATATGGAGGACTCATTTGGAAGTGCTTACGTAATCATTTAGTGTTCATTAGTATATATATAAAAAAATACGTTTTTCATGTTGAGAGCATCATTTTAGTGTGAAAGAAGAACCCCAAAAATGTGTTTGTGGAGGTGGGTGGGGGAGAGCTCAGATTACCATTGGAAAAAGGCCTGTGGATTCTTTCCTAAGAACTACTGGAGGAAATATTTTAGGCGTACATAGAAATTCCAAAAGGCAGGAGTTAACCTACAAGATCAGTTATGACGAGCAGGCTCAAAGGGAGAAGGCAGACAAGATTGAACTATTTTAATTATGATAGCATTTTAGAAGAAATTGAACAGAGGAAAAAAAACTTCTCAGCTGCTTTACACAATGCAGGGAAACTCTCACTGGAAATCTTAAACACCTGTGCTCATTTTGTGTTTTTGTGTCAAATAAAGAGCATGTAAACAGGCCTGTTGGAAATGTATTGCCACTGGTCAGCGCTTTTGTAAGACAAAGAGCATATGAAAATATGAAATGTAGCGATATAATATTTTAACAAATTGTAACAGTGAATTGACCAGTACATGTCATTTTCTGTTTTGTAGGTGGTAGGTAGATGAAAGAACACTATTCACCTTTCATTACTATGTTTAAATTGGCATCTTAAACACTGGTGTCTTCCGGTGGCATATATTTAGACTAGGCAAAACATGTGAGTTATCCAGACTTTCGCTTTCAAAAAGACTTTAATCATGGCAGCTTAGGTTTGCAAACCCAGCAAACACAGCAAACTCCTGTATGTGTCCCAATTCCTCTTTACTTTACTACTATGTGTATATATAGCTGACGAACAGTAAAGAGGATTTAAGATATATATAAATCTTTTTTTTAAAATAAAAAAATAAAGATAAAAGTGTCTCAGACAGCAGGCTATTGAACAAGATACTTCTCAATTAAATTAGATTTCTATATAGACCTCTTTGTCTATTTTTGCTGCCACCTTGTGGTGTAATTTTGAAAAGTATTCCTCTTTAAGGAATTTAAATATAAGGAATTTAAATGTAACTTATAGATTGATGTTTACAGTTTTTTTTTTTTAATGCGTTTGGTTATTTGGAATTTAATTCTGTGCCAAAACATTACATTCTTTTTCTTCATTGTTGAATACTTTAATTGATACTATTTGATGATTTACTGATTTTTTTGTTATTAAAAATATGCACAGAAAAATATATATCTATACCTCAAAATTTATTTCTCTATACCTTTAACAAAACTGTTTGCTACGCTTTTTGACATTATCTCTTTCTTTTTGCATCATTTTCATTTTTCCATGTGAAATGAATGCCACATACAGAGGATCCAGGTAGCTGTATGCAAGATGGTCAGCGCTATAGTGATAAGGATGTGTGGAAACCTGAGCCATGCCGCATTTGCGTCTGTGACTCTGGCACAATCCTCTGCGATGAGATTATCTGCGTGGAGCTCAGAGACTGCCCCAAACCAGAGATTCCATTCGGAGAGTGTTGCCCCATCTGTGTTGCTGACCAACCTGCTCCTAGTGGTTGTAATTTATTTATTTCATACTTGCATAAATAAATTACCTTGCATGTATGTTGTTGATAATGGGTTAGAAAGCACCACTAATGCAAAGTACTTTTTCTTGCTTTCTTTTTATACAGAGATTTGTTGGTGCTTTTTTCCTCACAATTCAACAAATAAAAATAAAAGAAAAAAATAAGGCACTTCTTCATTTTGTGAAATGCTGCCTTGATATTTTTTCCGTAGCACTGCTTCACCTTGGCTTCTTTGGATTTGATTTCATTCCAGTTCCTGTATCATGGCCACATGTGGAAATCATTATGGAAGTTTTACTTCAAAGGCACAGCCTAGCATTTTCCTGCAGTCTCAGAGCACAGTTCTACAACTTTGTCTAATGGAAAGCTAGGACATTCCACAATTCCATACAGTGGTTCAGGCATGATTAGAAATGGAATTCAACTTCTTACTTTCTTGCTTCTTGAGAAAACCACATTACCATGGAATTTATGACGTACAAAGTTCAGAGTTTTGTTTATTTAGTTTAAAGATCTAAAAAGAAACCAGTGATGTTTTCAATGTGTCACTAAATGAATCAAACTGAATAGTTTTAAAACAATCAGTTTCTTAAATCAGAGTAAATACTGTAAATAATGATTTAAGATGAAGTTGATGAAGTAGCTAAATCTGTTAGGACTTATTTAAAATGAGTTGTGCTGATGGTCGCACATTATCACATGTCTCTTTTGAAAAAAAAAAAACATAAATTACAATACTGTTATTTCTTAGCTACTTTGGAAAACTGTGCGGTTTACATAAAGCAGAGTCCAGGCAGCCTTCATAAGAGAGATGCAGTAGAGGAAGCAGTGCCTGGAATGTCTGCCTCCAGCATAATACCCAAAGTTTCAGAGGTGCAATTCTCAGTACTGCTTAAGGAGCTAGCTACAAACTTTGTCAATCATTACCACTAGCAGGACAACTCCTATCTGCTCCAGGGCTGCTTTAGAATGACTGACCCACTTCTCCCTATTCTACTAAGCTATTATCTGTGTACATGGAATCAAAATGGATTTATGGTTCCATGAAACCTTTACATTTTTATTGGGTTTGTATCAAACTGGATAGGGATTAAATTAAATCAATACATTATTTTTTTAGTTGTTGCTTCCTAAACAACTCACTTTGCTTACTCACCCGAGGGGGGAATTGTTGGGGAGTGGTGACTAAACTAAATTTTTGAATCAAAATAATATTTGAAAAGAAGCCAAAGTCTTTGGATGTATTGTTTTGATTAAATATTTCATGTGCAATAGATGTCTTAGGAAAATGTTGCACATATAGATGTTTTCTATTCTATCTAATATTTTTTCTCCTCTGCTTTACTATTTTGTGTGTAAATCACAGGGGCACCAGGTGCTAAGGTAAGCCTTTGCTGGTTTATTGTGTCTGTGCTAAGGGTAAGAGTGTTGGGGTGCTGCAAGCTATGATTACTCATACTTACATCACTTACTGTGATTTGACAATGGGGAAGTTGATAGAAGACAGAATATTAATTTGCATTTAAATAAATAAACACAAACAAAAAATAATTTAAACAAATTTTATTTTGAAATCTTTTCTTCAACAGGGACAGAAGGGCGAGCCAGGAGACATCACAGATGTGAGTTTTGCAGAGTTCCTGTTGTAGTTGATATGCATTGCTAATTGTAATTCATGTACAGTTGACTGTTAGCATTATTCTGAAAAAGTTCTGCCTAACGTAGTAGCATTTCTGCTAACAGAATATATTGTTAGGTGACATAAAGGATAATCAGTGGGCTAATCATAATGATGATTAACTCCAATGAAATGATAGATGCTGAGGAAAAACATTGTCTTATAAACATTAGTCTTTAAACCACCGTGGGCGAGAAGTGCGAAACAATTTAACATTACAGAAAAGTTAATTACAAAAAAAAATCACAATTACAAATGAAAAAAAATGACATTATGGCAAAATGGCAAAACCACAATTTTTACAAAACAAAAGCAATTTTACAAGAGCAAATAATATTACATTTCAGAAAACAACATTTTAATCAAATTTACAAGGCATGAGCCACTTTTACCAGTCCAAAAACAATTGAACAAACTGCGAATTCTGAAAGAAAGGGTAGGTCTAATACACAGGACATGTTTTTTGTAGACCCTTGTCAATCGAACTGTTTCACAGTGGAGGGGAGACTGCGCAAAAGCATGAGTTGTTCAATTTTTTTGCCAGCTGACATGCTTTTGTTTTTTTCTATGGAAGATATTGAGAGCAAATAGAATAAAGAGGCAAACGGGCAACATCTCTTCCTCCGAAGCAGTTTGACTGACATGCTCTTTCTGTGTGTTAGACCTACCCTTTCTGTCAGAGCAGTTTGTAAAACTGTTTCAGCACTGGTAAAAGTGTTTTATGTCTTGTAAAATTGTTTTAATTTTTGTAATTTTGTTTTCTGAAATATTATTATTATTTACCAACATATTAAACACTTTCAATGTGTTCTTAATGAAACAATTTAAATAGTAATGTGTTATCTTTACACACAATGTTTTAATCGCAAATGTAAGCACTGTGCACTCCTGTTTAAATTTGTAATTCATAAAAAATAGCATTTCTCTGCATGATCATCATCATCATTATTATTAGCATCTCTATCATTAATCATCACTCAATATGGTTTTAGGATTGAGGATAAGGATGTAAATATTTATGATAATAAATATCATAGTTCAACCCAAATCTTTTTTTAGCGTCAGCACTAAAATAAAAACAGCAGTACTCCTCAGATAATTACTTGTTTTAGATATTATGCAGTACACTGCCATCATCGTTCTTACAATAAATAAATATCAGTAATTCATAAAACAAACTCAATACATAAAATACTAAGATGCTCTTCTACTTTGCCAAAACAAACAATTCTTTATGAAGTTCTATTAGGGAGCAGTTTATCTTAGTATTGTGTGTTGTTTCAAAACCTTTCAAGAGTGAACAATGCCAAGATGATTAGTGGGAGATAAAAAAGACTATTTTCCAATCATGTACAGTTCAATGATATGCCATGATAAACTATTTGCCCACTCCTCATTTCTTTTATTTTTGCATACTTGTAACACTTAATTGAATCAGGTATTCAAACTAAATTTTATATAAGATAATTTTATATAATATTACCAGAATAAAGACAAAGTACAGTTTATCATTTTATTTATTTAAGATAAAAGTTGTTCAGCACCAACTGGCCAAACTTTACCAATTAACCAACCAGTGCCTGAATTAACCAAATTTAGTTGTTTGTTTGGATTAATTAAACAAGATACAGTCAAGATTCAGCCCTGCTGAATCTGATAATTTTCCAGAAATGGCTGACCTTCCATATTTCATGAAGTCATAAGCAGACAGATGAACATTTAAGAAACTGCAGGCCTCACAGTTATCGTTAATGATTCCACCATTCGAAAGAGCCTGGGCAAAAACAGTATCCATGGTTGAGTAGCAAGCCAAAAATCTATGCTTACCAAGACTGGCCTTACATTTGTGACCCCCAAGCTTTTTTGGAACAAAAGTAAAACACAGCAACACAGGATCGGTTACATTGTTAACACAGAATTTCACAGTAAGAACATCATATTAACTGTCAATCTTGGTGATAGTCTGATTGTGTGGTCTGCTACACTGCTTGAGGGACTGGATGAGTTATAATTGATCATTTTCATGACACTGCATTCTCACATGCCAAACTAAAAGCTATAAGCAAGCAATAAGCTGTGAGCATTTTAACTAAGCAGCACTGTTGGCAGGACAGAAGTCAAACATAGCCTTTAATGATCTCTATTTTGTTGTTGTTGTTCTAACTCCTAATACATTTTACCTTGACATTCAGAATTCTCCAGTGTCCAGTGTCCAGTGTCCATTATGTAATGTGTTTTTACAACAGTTACTATTGTTTGCAAATATCTGATGCTTCTACGTTCATGAAAAAGTCCCAAAATAATACAATTTTATAACATTACCATGATGCCCTTGGACAGCCAAAACAGTCTGTCCGATGCCTTGCTGTCTGCACTTTTTCCTTGGAAACAGCATTTTGCAATGTGTCAGTGCTTTTGTCTTTTGCTCTATTCTTTCTAATCATGTTGCCGCTGTCATAGGATGTGTAAGGCAATGAAGGATGCAGCTACACTGCCTTCATAAAACAATAAAACAGAGGAACCTCAGCAGGCACAATTTATACAAAAACTAGATTTGGACATGACCAGCTGCCTTGCCTCCTCAGAATATTTTATAGATAGGCAGCATCAACAACATTTCAGACACAGACTAAGTTTAATTTTTTTGTTTGGTAACAGTGGTATACCAATGACCTCTGTCTGTGTTTCCCCACAGGTTGTTGGGCCTAGAGGACAATCTGGTCCAATGGTGGGTATTACCTGAAAGATTCTGTACTGTTGCTGCTGTTTACCTTCTCAGCAGGGTGTTTATTTATCTCTAACACCCATTATTGCTTTTTTCTTCCTCAAACAGGGACCTCCTGGAGAACAAGGACCACGTGGACAGAGAGGAGAGAAAGGAGAGAAGGTAAGTCTCTATTAGAGATGTAGCCAGAAACAAGGAGGTCGTCAACTTAGATTCAGTGACTGTATTGCTGTGGTAAAGCTAAAAATAAAAAAGTTATTTATAATGTTTGTATGTGCATATTTCAGGGATACATGCATTGATTTTACTCCAAACAATTACCATCAAAAGTAAACTGAAACACAAGGCTGAGTTATGTTTTATTAACGTTTATTAACTCATCATTATAAGTAACAATAGAACTAGCCATCAAAGAAAAAAAAGGACAATCTCAGGAGGTTGGGTAACTGATCAGGCATTATCACAGAAAGACAGATCCACTGAACACACAACTGTTCTCAGCTTTGAAAAGCTTTGGAAATCTGAAGAGAATAACAATGACAATATGTGTACTTTTCAAATGATTAAAAAATTGCAGGCTTTTGTTAGTGGTGAAATCACCACTGTGACATGTGAATCATGATGCTGTTTTTAACGTTTCTAAAAGCGTAACACCAAAAGCTAAAAGCTACTTTTTAAAAAAGCTTTTGGGGTGGTTTACTAGGCATAATTATTCACTGATGCTAGATTATCCCATCCTTGTGAATCCTTTATATTTCCTTTTCTTGTTTATCCTATCACCAGCTTAAATTTCTGACCACTTCTCATTTGTGGTTTGAGTGATGTAATCATAGTCCGCACAGTATATACTGGTGATGTTTACACCTGGATTCGTATGTGTTCAAATAAAATCTGAACATCAACTGATGCAAGGACTAGACCGGATGAGTTCCAGATCAATAGTAGAAATATTCTAACATGTAATATTGTTTGTTGATGAAGTAAATTGGGCAGTGACCAAAACAGTAATTTCCGAAAGTATCACTGGTTACTACAAGTTACTCATTTAGACTAATAGCTACTTTTTACTCATGACTTTATTAACAGCAAAGTCAGGACCATAACTAGGAACTGCTTTTTGATTGGCATCAGGTTGTAAAGACTGCACTAGTTTGTTCTTTCTATCTGGTAATCTTGCTTACTATGCACAATAATATCATACCAGCAACATTGCTTCCACTTGCTTTTCTGCTTTATTTAAGCAGCTCTGCACTGTCTTTACTACCATAGCCATGTTTTTGTGCAGTGTGAGATATGAGATATCAGCACTCTCATTCAACTTGCAACCAATATAAGATAAAGCTGAGCTGAAGCTGAGAATTCTGACGAGTCCCGCTTTCGTCTTGGAGGAGACGACCAGTGACTCCATGTGTGAAAGCCCCATAGTTAGCACCGAAAGGAATGGCCCCTGATTGGAAACGCTGTCAACAAATCAATTCCGGCTGCAAAATCTGCAAGAATTACATGAGAATATTAAAGCTGCATGGAATGGATTTTTGCAGGACATAAATATTGCCCATTTATATATATCATATATTGTTCCTGGCAACTTTTAACTTTCTTATGAATAGCATTGCAATCCGACACTTCATTCTGGATGCAACTATTTTCTGAATATGTGTATTAATTTTTGTACACAGCCAAAGAAATGTAATGTTCTGTCAAATAAGCTCACTGGACAAAAAATTCTCTAGGACAGCTTAAGAGAACTCGTCATAAAGAACCTGTCAAAGTCGGATGCAAAAAGTAAAAAACCGACTTGTAGTTTCTTGATGGCAAATTTACCATTAAATTAGCTCCGCTGAAAAAACACTGAACACACCTAGGTTAACAAGTCTACTTTTTAATTCTGACCCAGTTAAGAAAGCAACACAATCCATACCTACGTTTTGTAAAGATCATATAGCACTAAAAATGTTAGATACTAGAACGCAGGTATATGACTGTTTTGTTCATTGAAAAAACCATACCCAAGCTCCACTGAGAAGGGAAGCTTAAAGCAGAGAAAGCTGAGTCCAGCCAAAAGGATTCCATTAACCCACAATGTGTGAACTTTAAGTGCAATAGATTCCTGTGTGACTATAACTGTGTGTTATCACACAAAGAATTAATGACTGCTGTTTCACGTTCTTGAAACTAGGGCACTATACAAATGTCAGGTAGGAACAAACATTCCAAAGCACCTTCAACCTTATCACTAAAGTATTGGCCTAGTATGTTGACACACACAAGGACGTTGGTTTCAGCAGTTTGTGTCTCTCTAGTACTGACATTCCACAATATACACAATAAATACATACACTCATAATATACACTCTTCACAATACACACAATATACAATCAATAAACAAACTACTAATAATATACAACTACTAATAATCCAGCACTGGCCCCCTGTTCGGGCAGTGTCTGAGCTCGTGGTGAGTTTTAGGCTCTAAACTTCCTGTACTAGCTGGAATATTATCCAATGGAACACTAAGCACGGTTGTAAGTCGCTCTGGATAAGAGCGTCTGCTAAATGCCTTAAATGTAAATGTAAATGTACTACATTATTAACAAACAGTATAAGGCAGAAGTGTTGAGGTAGAGGTAGTAGTGTTAAGATACTTAGATATTCAACAGTATTAGTGTACATGTATGGGGAAGAGACCGTGTTGTATAATTTATCGTGAAACTATGGTCCAGCAGATGATGTGACTGGTCAGCTGTTTATGAAGGTGATGGCCTGAGCAAAGAAGGTGTTCCTGTGTCTGGTTGTCTTGGTGTGCGGGGTCCTGTAGTGCATGCCAGATGGGAGGAGTTGAAATATGTTGTGTCCAGGGTGAGACAGATCTGTGATGATTTTCTCTGCCTATTTCCTGGTTCTTGAATGGTGCAAGTCCTGGAGGGTGGGCAGTGGAGCATTAATAATCTTTGCAGCCGTCTATATGGTCCTTTGTAGTCTGTTTCGGTAGTCTGACCCAACTCTCAGTCGCAGAAAGTATATCCTCTGCTGGGCCTTTTTGAGGATGTTTTATGTTTATGTTAGTCTACCATTTCAGGTCTCTAGAAATTATAGTACCCAGAAACTTGAAGGTGTCGATGCTTGACACAGGGCTGTTGGATGATGTGAGGGGAATCTATGTTGAGGGGTGTCTCCTAAAGTCTAGAATCATTTCCACAAATTCTAGATTGTTCTGACTGCACCAGAGAACCAACCGTTTGACCTCCTTCAGGTAAGCAGAGGGAGGTTGAACAGTTGGTTATCTGGTGCAGTTTCTAATATCATATCTTATGTAATGTGATAATGTGATAATATTGTGTTGTGGGTTATTCCCACCCCTAGTGCATGGTGTCTTATTAAAACTCTTTCTGTGTTCTTAGCATTCTAAAAAAAATTTAATCTTTGGTACTCACAAAGCAGGAGAAGCTAAAAGAAGACAGCACAGTGTTGTTCATGTAGCCATTTCCTCAGTTCCTAATGTACTAAAGAAATAGCAGTTAATAGATATGGTGGAGGTCAAGTTGAGGACTGGCTAAACAAGAAAATAAATGCTGGAAATCAAAACAAAGCCATGTTTTATTGCAAAAGAACTTTTAGCACATTTTAGCAGAGTAGTGGTGAAGTGTTCTATTGTGCAGTACACCACACAAATATGACCTTCATGGAGGAGTCTTTATAAGTCTTGATGAAGTTATAACATAAAAAGTTATATATATATAAATATATTTTTTATAATAAAACACATTTTGTTATGCAGTGACCTTATAGTTGGTAGAGCAAGGCAAAGTTTGAGGAGGTGCTGATTTTTCATGCCTTGATGCTACACAGATGATAAATTAAACATGAGATGCTAGCAGCACAGCGGGTTGTTAAAAAGCACAATTGTACAAGTACATAATTTCTATGTAAATTCTATTTCAATGTAAATGACTCTTTCTCTGTCTGTCTCTCTCTCTCTCTCTCTCTCTCTCACTCTCTCTCTCCTGTGAGTTTGATTGCATTTAGCCTCAAGAGGTCAAGCTCTGATTTTGGACAATCAGATCACAAATATCAGTGTGTGCATGCTTCACTATACCACACAATACAGAGGCATCAAGATTTAGGCTGTATGACCTTGGTGCTTATAAAGATACATAATTAGTCCAGTTATAAAATATTGTGGCACCAATAGCAGAAGTTTTTTGTTCACTTTAATCCTAAAACATTGTATTAAAAATATTTTCTATATAACAAATATTCGCATCCGGGATCCTTGCTGTGTGGAGTTTGCGTGTGTCCCTCTCTATGTGTTGATTTACTCTGGGTGCTCTGTTTTCTTCCCACAGTCTAAAGAACATGAAAAAACATGAACAGGTTTTTCAGCAAACCAAGAATGTGACACAACCCACATTAAAAGTTGTTTTAAGGCAATTAATGTATAATGTAAAATTTGAGGAGATAAAGTTAAATAAAAAATAAATCTGGAAAAAGTAGGTGGAAGGCTGTGAGACCCTAAATGTAGACTTGAGCCCAACATGCATTTGAGAAATGATGTCTGAACTTGACCAAACCAAATATGAACCAATATTTCCAGTGCTGCAAGGTGTAGCAGCTTCTGACCCTTCCACTTGCCACTCCAAATCTCCAATTTGCAGCTTGTTTAAAAAATGCATAATTGTGCAATGTATTAATTTAGATGCAGCACATCTAGGATTCTACCAGATTTAGAATTTTGTCAGTTGAATCTGATTTGATTATTCTGTGTTTAGTTTGTTTCTTGCACTCAGATTACCCATCAATCAATTAGTATTGCAAACATATTTATGAGCATTTAAAAATCAGTAAAAGAAAAATAAATGAGACGGGAATAATGAGACAAGCAGTACAAATATATTTATGTTTAAATCAAGCTCCATTTTTATTGATTAACCATTAAAACATGGTGTAAATGAATGACCTCAATATCTACTGGGCATCTCTACCTCCCTGGACTGCTAACTGTAACAGAAACTCACATAGAGGATTCAGTAAAAATCAAGGGAGCTGTATCTGTCTGTAGTGTCTGTTTGTAGTGGGCTTAGGTAGCTAGGAATCACCTACAGAAGTCATACTTCTACTTTTACTTAACTATTTTTTATGTTATGTGGTGCTGCCACAGTTACTTGTACTTTGACTAAAGTGGGAGATTGTGTACTTTGCCGCCTCTGCCATTGTACAACATTTGACTTCTCATAGGCATGTAGATGCACATATACGCACAAGAAGACAGTGATTATCTGGTCTTTAAGTCAAAGGTCAGTAACAAGTCTGGATAAATGAAAATTAAAACAAATGGTTAACATTGACTGTAAGTTCTGATTAGATGTGCAAACTGGACAGTATGGATACACAGAAATAATAACCACCATTAAGGTTTTTACAAAATACAATATGCATTAATTTCCATTCTATTGTCCAAAATATTGTCAAGGTCTAGTATGCAATGTAAAGTTTCGTAATATTGTACATGATATTAAACTTGAAACTGCATGAAAGGGTCATACACTGTGTTCCAAATTGTTATACAAATTTAATTTAATAAAGTTTTAATTGTATGTTTTTTTAATTTAACTCATGGATGGTCTTGTGTCTCAGGGCTCTTTGGATCACAGAAATCAATCTCAGACGCCTGTGATAATTAGTTTGCCAGGTGAGCCCAATTGGCTGATTCAGAGCACGGATGGGATTGTGCAGATAAAGATGTAATAAAGGTTTCTGCCAGACACATTCTTTAGATTAAGAGAGCAGCTGCTAATATGCCATTATAGCATATTACAGCAAACAGGTATTTGAAGCTGCTGGTACCATGCAGGGTTGCACAGTACTTCTCAGTTATCAGATTTATAAGCCTCTGGAGGAATATATACCTTAGGGGTTATTCAGACATACATTTACTGATAAGTGCCATGCAACCCTGAATGATACCGGCAGCTTTAAATACCACCCTGTCCCAACAAGGCTGCGACATCAGCAAGGAGGTGGCAGAGTCGGTTTTTGGGCCAGAATCGTGGGGAGAGAGCTGGTAGGCCCTTTTAGGTGTGAAAGGAGTGTATATACTCTAGCAGTTAATGATTTTTGATTGTTATTTGTATCGATCATTTGGGGAAATCAGAAAAAAATATAATTTGCAGAACAATTTGGAACTCAGTGTAATAGTATGCTCTATATTTGTTTGGGTGACATGCTTAACTTTGGCAGTATTCTTATAGCACCAGATGGAGCTAACTGTTTCAAAGGAGGGTAGTTTTAAAGGAGATAAAGTGTTGTAGGTTAAGCGTTGTATGGTGAGTAAGAGAAAGAGGAATGTGATGTGGCTACAGGGTGGCTACAGGTGGGACTGTGCAGCAATTGCAAACGGTTTACAAGGCTCATAGGGCAAGTAGGAGGGCCCCTTTGTAGAACTTCCCTAGAGGCCCAATGGAGGTCAGGACAAGTTCTAAGTCATAGCATTGTTTGTCTCTGCTGTGAAAATAAACCACTATTAAAATATCTTGGTACAGCAAGACCAATTTAGACACAGAACCCCATAAATTCCAAATGAGCGTCCCCTTTCAGATGACATGCCTGTGTGTCAGATATGTATCTAAGGTCTTGTTTTGAGTGAAAGCCCAAATCCGATTTTTGACATGCCCAGATTGTATAGATTTTTTTGTCAGGATAGCAAAAAACATTTGATATCCAAACCAAGAAGTATATCTTGATTTTAAGAGATGCATCTCAGTGTTAAATCAAATTTCACAGTGTACCTAGTGTCTTTTACAAAGAACAACAGAAGATCTGGTTTAAAAAACAAATTCAATTTGCTTGCAGTCTTAATATAACCTAATTAAACATATTTACAACATGCATTTGGCCTACCTGTCCCAAAACAGATCTGGTCCACTTCTGGCACAGACACACCAGAGTTATCTACTTTTGTCTGAGGCGTGGCCCTAGTGTGGTGCATATGTGGCCCACATACACAGGGAGAGGTTCACCCAGTAGCAGTCAACTCATCTAAAAAAGAGCCCAGATTTGGGCCAGAACTATTTTGCTCTCTGGGATGTATTTTGCTGGTTTAACTAAATTGGTTGCTGGTTAACTAAACTGCAGTAAAAAAAAAATTTAAACACTGAACATTTGAACATCCTAGCAGACATACCAACAAAGCACAGTATTAGTTAATTAAAAATGCCCCAGCTGATATGTTTGATGCATTCACAAAGCGTGCTCCATGCTGGTTGCGATCTTATCGTGTTATAAAACTCGGGTCTGTGTTTCTTTAAGGAGGATGCGGGCAGAAAGAGCAAGAGAGAGAGATTTGACAACAGAGAGTGAGTGTGCATGTGCACATGTGTGTGAGCATGTGTAAGCGCGTGTATGCCTGTCCATGCACCCTGAGAAGATGCTGTCTGTATACCTCGCTGTCATGCTTATTAAACATAGTGGCTCTGTTCATTTCTTTACTTTTTCTGGAGTTCTGTTAGGATTAAAAGCTTGCATAAGCTTTTTACTAGCAACCAAAAACACCAAAAACAGTGTCTAAATGAGCAATACGAAATATTCGGAACACTACTGTGTTTCTCATTACAGATGGATCTGGCCACAAACTTAACCACTACCTTCCAAAGATGATATTATGGAATAGAACCACCCAGTACTGCTGTTATTAGATATACAGTGGTGTTTTAAAGTTGGGAACTCTTAGAATTTTCTAGATTTTTGCATGAATTTGACCATCATCCAATTTTCAAACAAGCCCTAAAAGTAAAAAAGGAGAACCAACTTAAACAAATGAGACAGAAATATTAAACTTGGTCATTTATTTAGCTGTTTCTTCTAACACAAATATCTATTGACTATACAATGTTCTACAAAAGTTGCTTTCCCTGTGAGTTGTGACACAGCTGTTATGTTTTTTTTTTCCTTATGGAGAATGATTGATGATAATATTGATTATTATGGATGAACATACATTCTAATGTATATTCAACAATATATTTAAATGCTTAAGTTAAATCGAAAACTATTGATTTGTTATTAACAGTTATGCTCAGACAATCAAGAATTTTATCAAGAATCAAGAATCAAGAATGATGTTGCTCTTAATTGCTTAAAACTAATAGGGGTTGACGAGCTACGTGTATATGAACAGAATCCCTAAACGCTGAGGTTTCACATTTTATTCATTGTAATATTTTCTATGGTATTTATGTCATTATCACAACCGGATCATTTTCCTGAGATCTTAAGAATACGGAGTTAAAAAATAAAAAGCCTTCCTGACGTGTAAGGCCATAGACATACACACTTACTCATGTAAGGCTGTATCTGTGCTGACAAGTCAAGTGTGAATCCAAAAAAAAAAAAAAAAGGCAATGGTTTTTTAACAGTAAGCTGGCATTCTATAAAGTGTTTTCACATCAAACCCCTACCATGGCTTTTTACCACAATGCCAGCGCCACTTTCTAATAGACCAGTTACAATTGGCCGTCATGATTATGTCACTGGCAGTTGCACATGTAATGTGGAGGCAGAAAAACAGCAAAAACAAATGTAGCAAAATTGGCAAGATCTGCAGAATTTGTTGTGCGGTTGGATGCCAGAATATGCCATTCATTTTACTGAAGCATCAAAGATGCCCTTAAGGCAAAGCACAGATGTTTATGGTTGCCTTAAAAAGTTGTGCTGCTGCATGTCAGCAGCAAGATCTGCCATGATGAGATTAGAACCACAATAGAACACAATAGACCTTCTAACACTACTTTAGAACATGTACTTGGTGTAAACAATAGATCTAAGTAATATCCACATATGCAATCCATATAGGGCATATTGCATTAGCCCTGCATCTAACTGCTACACTTAACCCTTTAGCCTTAACATAGTCTTTAAATAACAGAAAATAACACAATTAAATAACAAGAAGATTTTACATACACATTAATACTAGTAATAACAGTGTTTATTGTGATTGCCATAGTTAGTGGTGTTTGACATTATGCTTAATATACAGTAGTAGGTCAAGTTTAAAGCACACTGTACAACTTGTACACTTATGCAACAAAGAGCACAAAAGGAATTCATGTACAGACACACACACAAAAAAGATTAATATTGAGATACTTTAAAACATCATAATTGCTGGCATTATTTTCTGACAATAGTTTAGATGCTTTACAACTTTAGGATGCACAACCATAACCCTTTTTGTCTTGTAATCTTTGTTTTTTTATAGAGCATTTTTGAATATGTATTCTGTCCTGTAACAGCCCTGATAAAGCTGTTTAAACTGTTGAAAAGTGTATAGAGAACTGTGCTAATTCGTGCATGTGTTGTGTGAGGAAGTAGAGAACAGACATTGTATTTATTTTCTATTATCTTTACACTTACCTATACACATTAAGGTTATTAGGTAGTAGACAATTGCTGTAGTTTTTTAAAAGTAACATGTTTACATTCTTGGTTGACGTAGGATTTCAGCTGCTTAACAGTTTAGGGTGTCTTTGTTGTATTTTTCTATTGATAATTTGCCAACTGTTTTCAAGGGCTGCCTAGTCTGGAGTGTGTTTCCCAACTACGCTAGCAACTTACATAGTTGGAACGATACAGCTGCAATGCAAGTGTTACCCAAAACATGGTTGGTACTATGCTGGTAACTGTGTTGGTAACTTGGTAACTTGGTCTGAACCATCGTTAAATGACACAGGTGTTTCTTAAAACCATAGCTCCACCGAACGTTTGCGAACACTGTGGTTAAGTTGTGTAGTTGGAACTACAACTGTAGACCTGTGTTTAGAAACTTAGTTCCTGGTGACTACATCACTGACGACATAGGACGCAATAGGAGGAGTAAGAGAGTTGTAGAGTTGTAAGTTAACATAATTTACATCTTCTTATATTAACCTATAGAACACTAAAGGCTTTACACTTGTAATTCTCAGTGTATTTCCTAATATATTAATGTGTTTATGAGTATGCTTGCATTCATTAAGCCTCGATAACTCATGTGGGTCAACTGTGTAATGTTAGCCTATGCAAAAAGATCTCATTAAGTTAGTCTATATTACAAACATACATCATAAGACAACATAGAAAAATCACAGGACTTTGATAAATCAGTGTTTAATCACTGAGAGCTTGCGTTACCATTACAAAAAAAAAAGAAAAGGAAAGAAAGTCATCTGTGTTTTGAACCCACACCTGTTTGAGAAGCTCTGTCTGTGCCACTGTGTCACCATGTGTTTTTCATGTTTACCCAGCAGTGCCCCATTTGAAATGCTTTTCAATGCCCTTTTTAAAATGTACTATAGCTAATAGTTTTCCTTTTAAAAGGGCCCATTAAAAAAATATTTATTATTAATATAAGCATTATTATTTCAATTATTACAATTTTTTGTTGCATTTCCTTGTTGATTATCTTATCAATATAAGTAGCCTAAATACATTGATTACGTGATATTCTCATATTTTGGATTTGCGCATATATACGTATTTACAAACAAGCCACTACACGATCATACTTCAGATGTTAGTTTAATGATGCATCGTACCACCTTAGTTCAGGGCTAGCCTCTGTTATTGTATGGGAAATAGGGCTGTACCCGACTCTGAATTTTGTCAGTCGAAGCGGATTCGCCCGTCCTGGTCGATGATTCAACTATTTGTTCGTGTTTTTTTTCTCCATGTACATGATCTAGTAATCAGTAAATTAATTTGCATACTGTTCAGAGCTGATGTCCTCCTCATTTAGAAAGTCAGCAGAGTCACAGGAACATGTTTCTGAACTAAAGGAGACGTGGCGTATGATGATCGATCTGAACTGGAGCCTGGTTTAATTCCATAACATAGCGTTGGGCAGCAGCGCGTATGCTAAACAGTAGCGCTAATAGCTTATAGTCTTTTAAATTTCACTTTTAACAGCTTCTTCAGCAGGAGGACTCTTCCATCTCTCATGAATAATGAACTGCTAAATAAAACCAGATTAGTCCATATTTAAATTATTTTTAGATGAAAAGGAGAATGGTAAACCTGAAACCGTTTAAATATATTACCCACGCTGAAATCATTATCTCTCGTTTATCGGCAAGCATATTAAGAGACTGTACTTATCCTTAAATAAAAATAATATTAGCTGTAGACGAATAAATAAATATCTTAATTTAGGTTCTAAAATAATGGAATTATAATAAAACAAACGTCTTCGGTCCGTTTTTCCTTCACCGCAAACAGCCATTACGTCTAAAACGAAAGTCAGCTCACTCGTTTGGAGCAGTGTTGGATGTCTGACTAAATGAAGAGCAGAATTCGGTTTCATTTGTTCAGATTCTCTTCTTCAGAAGCTCCTCCAGGCTTTCTCTGAGACATCGCTTCACCCCGTGTTTCTCAGCCTTAGCTTCCTTCAACCGTGAACCGCCAGTGCACGTTGTCACGTGGATTTAATTTTTTAGCAAGAATGCGTCACAGCCCAGCTAGAACTTACATATATATTTATTATTCCCTAAAATGTCTTTTTACATATTTAAAGTTCTTGTGCATTTTTGTAAGCTTTAGTCTGTTTAACAGAAGAAAAAAAAGGTCACTGTTGTCAGTCGACTTGAAGGATCTCAGTCGACTTAAAGGGTCGCCGACTGACGATTCGATTCGTTGACTTCTTAAAGGCAGCCCTAATGGGAAAGGCACCCACGGACTGCATGAATCAGGATTTTTTTTACTTTGAAGCCATGCTGTTGTCATACATGCATAATGTAATACAATGCAGAAAGACATACCCTGAAAAATGTCATCTAATAATTTCCAAAAAGAATTTTGATTAGTCTGACCTCAGGGCAGTTTCACAGAGTGGAATGACCTCATGCCCATAGAAGGTGGTGAAGTTATGGTGTTTTAGTTTTGTATGGTTTCTTCATTGTATAGTAAGAGTTTTAACTTGCATTTGTAGACATTGTGATGAACTAGATTCATGGATGTCTTCCAGAAGTGTTCCTGAGCCCATGCAGCAATGTCCATTACAGAATCATTTTAGTTTTTAAAGCGATGGTGCCAGGGGCTCTGTAGATCACATCCATCTAATGTTGTTTATT
This sequence comes from Prochilodus magdalenae, assembly GCA_024036415.1. Lineage (NCBI taxonomy): Eukaryota > Metazoa > Chordata > Actinopteri > Characiformes > Prochilodontidae > Prochilodus > Prochilodus magdalenae. The sequence goes on from JAMWET010007722.1 coordinate 111,429, forward strand.
TCAGTCTTGTCCCTGGCATAAAGAGATTACTCAGACTCAATTAGTAGTATTGTGTTGTGTAGATGATGTTATTCTTGAATTGCTGCACAATTGTATCTTATGTAAATTTGGAAAATGTAGATTTTCCCCTTTAAAAACTCATAATGGCATTGTTTGTATTTACATTTTTGCCTGTGGTCCAATGTGTTTTAAAACAGTACTAATTTCAGCTTAATTTTAAAATACAATGTCTTGTTTCTTAAAGGGAAGCCCTGGTCCCCGTGGCAGAGATGGTGAGCCTGGAACACCTGGAAATCCAGGACCGCCAGGACCTCCAGGACCTAACAGTCCACCTGGCCTTGGTGGGGTAAGTACATGGTTGACAAATTTACATACATTATATACAATACACTAGTTTACATTACATACATACGTTACATTATGTTGATTCAACTGACATCAAAGCTTAAATCAAGTTCATGTTCTTTATATAAGGACAGTTGTAGGAATAAAAGTAGGGTATTCTTATGACAAGGAATAGAGAAACATTTGATTAAGATTTTAAGGGATTAGTATTAGTACTTATAGCTTTTTAAAACTTGCACTTTAAAACTTGAAACATAATCAGAAACGCATCTTATGCATAGGGATCAATTCGGGCTGAGCCATAGTAACCTTTTTTTTTAACTGCCCAGCATCATTGAAAGATCTATCATAACCACTAGCCTAAATAAAATGTTCTGCTATGTTCTACTGAATCAAAAAGCTAAACAACAGGAATGGCTACTAACTTTGCTACTACTCATAGGCACCTGAACTCTGCCTGTATTTGTCAGGATTATGGACTTTATGGTCGTTTCAGCTACATATAAATACAAAGTTAAACAAAACGACATTACTTAGGACTATGATGCAACACAAGTGCATAACAATACAGTATATACAGAAGAAACAGTACAGTGCAATAACATGCTGTTAAATTAGAAAGAACTTTGGTAAATAATCAACTACTGTTAGCACTAAGCAACACCACCTTAAATTTTGTGGACACCCCAAGTATTTTAGCAAGCTAGAACTGAGACGAAGAAGTCTGAGACCTCTGTAGTCATTAAAAGTGGAATTTTGTGTTTGAAATGGAGAAAACACTTGTGTTAAGCAATTAAAATTGTTCTTGTTTAATAAGTTTAAGGCAAACTCTTTGCTCTTGAGCTTACTTTGTAAATTCAAAACATCACACTTTTAAGCTGGTGTAGCATTATAACATGGTAGGCCTGCAGCATATTTAAAGTTGCTTGTTAAGTAAAACATTGTTTGCAGATTGTACACACTGTGTTTAAAATCTTTAACTTCCCCCTTGCAGAAATATTCATTGACCACAGTTCTGTTGAAAAATCAGAGATCACTCTTTAATGATTTAATTAACCATCATAACACACATTAAAGCCAAGACAGACAACTTTTTAGCCCCACCTGTGATGTAATCATGGGTAAATCATTTTAGGGAAAGTGTTTCTGTAATTGTGTTATGTTGGTTAAATTGTTCACTAAGTTCACTTTCTCTCCATATAACTACTCAAATGTTATTTTAATGTACCATGACACTCAAACACTAAGTCAAACACAAAAGTCATATTTATTCTGGATACTTTCATGATAGTAGTGAGAAGCTAGCTAAATATAAACAAAATTTATGTCAAATTTATAAAATGCCTACTGCATATAAAAGTTCTCATTTTCTTTTTAAAACAATTATTACAGAAATTGTTGACGTGTTGTACAAAGACACACTGACTGATTTATGAGCAACCGCAGCCATAAATATACAGCATTTGGGGTAAATGTGTGCTAAAGCATAAGTCAGTTATAGGTTAAGAAAGACTGAGTTCTCCAGAATCAAGAAAGAGGGTAAGGAGAAGAAAGGAAGTGGTGCATGGGGAGAGAATTTGGGGGAAGGAAATGGGCCAACATTAGGAGAGCACAAGGGATCCTTTGTGCATGTCAAATAAAGTTTCACATGTGCCTTTGCTTTCTCTTTGTTACCCAACAGAATCTTTGAACAACAGGAGCATAGAACCAGTGCCTGCTACCAGTGTCTGGAGCATGGATGTCATTTTGTAGTTTATGATACAATAAAAAATCTTTTTAAAAAACCAAAAACCTAATGTTACTTAATATGTGTTGCATTTGTGCAGCACAGTAAGGCTTAACAGGATGAAAAACCAAAATAAACAGATTTCATATGACTAAAACTTAAATCTGACAGTTTTTGTTTTTTATTAGGTGACTGTCAGATTAAGACAAATAATTACTGACTGTTAGACATATAAGCGCCAATATGGTGTACATGCCCAATACCATTCATAAATGTTGCATCAACAAGCAAAATACTTTATTTATTTATTATTGACAGTAACATCTACTAGTAAGCTGCTATGTTTTCCATGGTCTGGTGACATTAAATGGTCTCAAATAACAGTGAAAAGATATAATTACAACTCTAATTTTTATAATTTAACAGAGATAGTATATGTTTTCTTTGATATACTAAAGTATCTTACTATGCAAAATTTAAGTTGTCTGTATATACGTTTGCTATAGCTGTAGCTAACTTGACTAACTTATCATTTCAGAGTTTTGCTGCACAGATGGCTGGTGGATTCGATGATAAAGCTGGTGGTGCACAAATGGGCGTAATGCAAGGACCAATGGTGAGAAATAAATATTAACTTTTACTTTATTGTTAGATGTTATTTGACAGGTAATTTCTTAGTAGCAACTCTTTGGGAATTTCGACTAATGCCAAACTAATTGTAACATATCTCTTTTTGTATTTTGCAGTTTTACAATAGATCATGTTGTAAATAATTAAATTTACAGACAAACATGACTGGATTAGACTGTAAGTTATCTGGGTTGGTTGGCAATCATATTTGTATGTTTTGTGTAAAATGGATTTAGACAGTTCGGCTACTTAATATCCACACCACTTGTTACTACAAGAACATATTATTGCATTATCTGCTGTTCTTTACTACAGGGAAAGCCTTCTGTAAAAAAAAACACAGTTTTGATTGATTAATTCATAATGTACCCAATTGCACTACAGACTAGTACTGTCAGACTGTGACACGGACTGTGATTTTTATGGCAGCCTCTAAACTCCAGGCAAAATCACCTTTTAGAAGTACTTTATAAATTCTAGGTTGTTATTTTGCAAAAAGTTCATGTAGTATTTTAGTTACATTAGGCTTTGGGAAACATGCCTCTGTGGGAGTGGTAGTTAATAAAGTACTTGCCATTACAAAGCTTTTCAAAAACTTTCCCCAGAGTGAAGATCCTCTTAAGCCATATGTGCGCCATATAAAAATAAAAATAATACTATAACACCACAGAGATGCAAACAAATAAACACAATTATGTTTCGGATTGGATTCTGTCATTTTTTGGTAAGGTTTAGTAATTATGTGTAACGTCAAATCAGGAAAGTTTGGGACAGTATGAAAAAGGCAAGTTGTTTAAGATAGGAAGTGATTTGCATATTTCTCCCTCTACAGTGCATAATACCACTAACTGATTCAACAAATTGAAAGGAATTTTTCAAGCGTTTCAAGAGCAATGGCACGGACATCAACACCCATGAGCTCCGATCCCTTGCAGAGCACTGCATCATCATTCAACAGTAGCTGATATAACAACATAGACAAGAAATTACATTTACAAACACCAATTAAAACATTACTGTACAAAACAAAAGTCTTATGGGATGGTACTGACTTCTCTGGGCTCTGAGGCATCTGGGATAAATCATCAGACAATGGAAACATGTATTGTGGTTAGACAAATTAGTATTCCAGATCTTTTTAAAAGAAATGGATGCCATGTGCTCCAGACCAGTGACGAAATAAACCATCCAGAACGACAAGTCCATCAGCAACAAGTGGAGTTGGGTGTGTGTGCGTGTGGGTGTGCATGTGCGCGTGTGCGTGCGTGTGTGTGTGTGTGTGTGTGTGTGTGTGTTTCATCTGCTTGTTCATTTACCAACTTTAAGAATATGTTTAAAGGTGATCCTGACAGTTAAAATATACAGGTATACAGGCCCCAGTACTGTGTACATGTTCACTTGAGATATGTTGTATAAACCAAACAAAATACTTTATTTATGTATTATTATAATTAAATATTTTTACTAGTAAGCTGCTTTTTTGTTGTGACATAAAATGATTGCTCTCTCTGTTGTCTATTCAGTGAGGAACAGTAAACTAAATATCTTACACTAATATTAAACTCTATCATTCATCTTTTTCAACTTTAGCATGTGATTTTCCTTAAAATATATATTTTTAAGTGTCTTATTTTCTGTGATCACAGTGCAACAAGGGATCCTACACATTTATGATTTTTCATATTTTTGTTTGTAATTTAAAAAATTGACCATTTTATTTATATTTATCATTTTAAACGTATATCGAGGGGAGAACCAATCCTCCTCAGGTCGTTCCCAGATAAAGAGAGAAAGACAGAACAAACAGGAAAAGGAGCTTTGAACATATATTAGATTCCTTCTGATTAATACAGGAGGCAGTAATTACAAAGGTAGATCCATCCCAGAGGTTCTCTGTTTAAGTAGAGTTTATGATCAGAGCCAGACGTTGGCAGCTCTATTGTGGTCATTGTAGTCATTTTAGTCATGTCGGATGATGAGTTGGAGAACCTGGGCAGAAGACCCACGTTGGAGATGATGCTCTGGTGACTGTAGCAGCTCTGGGGGCTCCCATGTGATCACTCAGGAGAAATGACGCTCCTTGGATCAACAAAAAAAGTAAAGGGTAGCGTGGAGAAAGAGCGAGAGAAAAGAATGAGAGAGACTGATGGACGGAGAGGTAGGCATTGCAAATTGTTGTATGATTTAGTGCCTTTAATTCTGAGAATTTTTGAAACTTTCTCTATGCTGGTAGCTCCTCAGTATTATTCATCAGGATCGCTTAGCTCATGGAAAAAAACAAATGAGGGGGGAGGAGAAAGGTTTATATATTTAGTCAATTTATAGAGAAATGTAAACTGCCAAATGTTTGTGCAAACAAGTAAGTTTTGAGTCTAATTTTAAATGTAGAGAGTGTGTATGGAGAAAGGGAGATGATTCCACAATTTTGGTGCTACAGAACCTGCTTTGGTTTTTCTAATTCTAGGGACTAGAGGTGTGATGAGATCTCGTGACACAAGGTCTAGCGAGATTAAAACGTGAATATATTTCTTGTCCAGGTTGAACCTGTCTCACAGGGGGAAAAAATCAATTGAGTAGTATAAACTTTTTAAGAGGGATCTGGCAGCACAGTATCAATGGTGGCCACTGTGACTGCTCAGCAGTCAGAGCAGCTCTCAGCAGAAGAGGTATAGCTTGTAAAACATTATCGTTTTAGTAACAGAGGATCTTTGCTAATAGCAGCCAGTGTAATGTTGGAGTTGGAAGAAAATTCGCATAGCAGATGCTCCTGCCACACTTAAGTCTGGCTGCATTTTGAGTTCCTGGTAGAAACAAGAAATTGTTGAACCATAAAAAATGTTTGAGTCCCACACAGGGACAAACATAGATGAAGTTTTACAAGCGTCTATCACCGACTGGGAACTTACAAGGCCAAAGCATGGCATTGCTATTGTAACTGATAATGCACGTAACATTGATGTGGCTGCACACAAAGCAAAATTGGAGACGCACATAAATTGCTTTGCCCACACTACACCCTTAGCTACACAGGCTGGCCCCAGTGTAGTGCACGTCGCTTGTTGGCTTGGGCGGCTGAGACGTGTGCTTTTTTTTCAACAGCTACCATGGTGTTAATGTCAAAGCAGAAACTGTTACAATTGCCACCATACAAGTTAAACATGGACGTCACCAGATCATGAAACAGCACCTCGGATATGCTGGATCGTTACCTAAAGCTGCAGGCCGCTATCACAGCAGCTCTTACCATCCCAGAGATAAAACAAAATTCCCGAAACATCTCTTAACTTTCTGTTTGAAGAAAATTTTGTACAGTCTCTATTTACACTTTAAGCATAGACTTATTGTTCGCACTATATAGAACTAAGAGAAGTTGTATGTATTTTTGTTATTTATATTGTTTTAATTTTTTTAAAACATTTTTTATATTTATGATATTATCATTTATCACTGCTTCAATTAAAAGTTAGAAATTCCTGCATAGTTGGATATGGTTAGGTTTCAGGAGGCTCAGTCATAAAGAAGAGAAACCAGTCTGACTTTGTCAAATAAAACTCCGGACATCTCCAGTTAGAAATTTTTCCAGGCATATTTTTCATCTTTTCAAGTTTCGTCTCGTTCTTGTGAACCCAATATCGTGTCTCATCTCATCTCGTGAGATGAATGTCTCATTACACCCTTACTGGGGGACTGTCGGTAGGCTGTTATTTTGTGAGCGGAGCAAAAACAGTCCTTGTTGCCTGTTCCTATGTAGAATTAAACATTGTAATCACAGACATAATATACTTTAACCTAATAATTACCTTATGATTTAATATTCCAGTGTTTCTGCTGGTAACATTGTCTGTGTTGCCCCACCAGGGCAAATCTTTGCCAAAACAAAACAAAAAAGAAAACCAGTCCATTTAATCATTTATTCAATCCAAAGGGCTTGGTGACTCACCCGGAAAGGCTGACTGCCAGCCCTGTATTAGCATTATGGAATCAGTTGGGTAACATCATAAAGGTTTATCCAAAAGGGGCTTCTTAAGTGTTTTCCAATGAAAAGAAAAACAAAGTAGGTAACAGAGCAGGGATTTAGTTACTGTTTAGATCACTATCCTCACTTTTCTAGTCCAAGCTGGTTTAGCTTATCCTCACAGAGTAAACTCAGCTTCTGGTATGTAGAAAATGTACATACTGGAAATTCTCACTGATTCCAACAAAGTTCAAGCCAATCTTGTGCCATTCATCCTCCTGCAGAAATGATAAAGAAGCATGTGTATTTGTTTACCCTTTGCAGTTTTCTAGCCTGCGATTGAACCATCTCTTCAAGACTAAACAAAAAAAAAACTGTGTAGTGCAGAATGTTTAGCTAGTTCACTTTAATAACAGCTGTAAATTATTTGAGTAGTAGTGGACATGGAGCAGGCCACAGTTTACTTAATGTGTGTGAGAGGAGTGAAATAGAAAACCTGGAGAAGTGTTGAAGCAGAGTGAGAGTGAGACAGACATGCTTTGAGCTAAGGAGTGAAATATCTACAGACCCACTGTAGTCACATGCTCTGCTGGTTAAGCTGTTCATGTTTTGTGTGTAAGCGGAGATAAGTAGTGGAGATAGAGGAGCGAACTGTTGAGGACATAATTAAGCAACAGTAAAAAAATTTACTTGTTCAAAAATAATTACCCTATATTAATTCATATTATTAAGGGCAACGATAATTTGATATCAACTATAATACATTTATGAAAAGCACTTATGATTTGTTAATGATTTAAATGGTTCCACTTAATGGTGCAATTGATGCACAAATAACAATTAGCATTAATCAGATAGTAGATAATGATTGAGCTACTATTTAAATTTGTTTTTGTTATAAAGTGTAACTGTGAATTCACTAAATATTAAGTTTTTTCAGATTCAAACCCTGAAATCTTACTGAAAACGGTTCACTTACCTTATAAATGCACACACACAGTCTAGGTGGGCATAGAAGGGATTCAGTCAAAGTGAATATTTTGTTTTCCTTTCGTAACAGAAACATACATATTTTATATTTGCAAATCAACCTATTTATAAATACAGAGGCCCTTTGAGAATCTCTGCCTCATAACATAAGTATACTTTCATTACTGTTTTGGGAATCTAACCAGTTCGAGCTTCACACTACTTAGATGTTTTCTTGGCTGTAGCTCAAAATTTTTGTTATAAAAACATGCACACAAATCTCTTTTTGTAATGGTCCAAATAGACATAGTTTATATAAACCTTTTCAAATAAACTCAACTATCAGCATTCTACACAATTCTAACAGCTAAAACTAGCTGTTCCTGAGTCCTCTTAAAAGCACTAAGATAAACTACTACAACTATACTTCACTATGCTATGACAAGGTTGTTTTTTATTTTCCTAATGATTTGAGGTGAACATGCTGAGGTTTGCCTTATTTCCACATTTCCACAATATAAGTTAACATTCTGCTGAATAATGAAACAACTGGGTTAGACTGTCATAATGTAGACATAATGAAGTCTTTTTCTGCACATTTTACAAAATAACATATACATTTTGTTCACATATGCAATTTTTTTCCTAGGGCCCTATGGGTCCAAGAGGACCACCTGGCCCCAACGGAGCACCTGTAAGTATATGTCAGGCTTACCCATTCAAGCATCTCCAACTGCAGAAACAAAGCCACACTGAAGTGTGTGTATTTCAAACACACTGCAACAACAAAAGCAATAACAAATGGAATGTTTTCCTGAGTGTGAATAACATCACATCACATGCATGTCTACATTTTCATAGTACTGTAGCGTGCCCCCCTTCTTTTCCCCCTGTTTGAAAAATGCGCAAATGTCACTGTTCATTTAATCTGACGCACATGACCCCCCCAATCCCCTTCAAACCATCAACACCCTCCACGCATGCACGCACACACACACACACACTCCCACATACACAAACTCACTTCAAAACCTACAAGCACCAATCCTAAGCCTGCGTAACCGATTACTATAAGTGGCAGGTACTAGCCATTTGACTTGTCTGAACATGCACACACAATACTTTGAGTCACTAAGTCCAGTTAAAGTCTGTTTTGCAGTTCTAGACAGGCAAACACTTTTCAGTTACTAGCTAGGTGCTGAATAATGATTAATTGACTCAAACTACCAACACCTTCAGTGATCAAACCATGTTTATGTTCTTTTGCAGAGGTATGTTTTTCTCATTATCAAAGCATTTTTAAATGTCTGTTTCTCTTTTACTTTGTAGGGCCCACAGGGTTTCCAAGGCAATCCCGGGGAAGCTGGGGAACCTGGTGCTACTGTAAGTATCTCAAAAACCTTTAATTGATTGACTTCACTTCTTTTAGTGAAGTAATCAATGCTCCAGATATGTTAGCCCACATGGTGCTCCAACATTTAGACAGATAACAGATCCAGCAGGGGTGCCATAGTTTCATAAATAAAATATGAGATTTTAAGTTTTTTCCTCACTTGTTGTAATTAAAATCTTACAGCATGCAATACCTAGGACTGCGCTCCCCATCCCCAGCTCTCTTTCAAAACATGTAGCCACCATACTCACTGTCCTCCCTCTGCTTTAAATGAATGAATTAAAAATTAATAAGTAAAAACTCACCAGCAAATGTACAGAATTTATTTATTTTTCAGCATTAAATGGAAATGAAATATAGAGGATTTCCCTAAAATAGTTTTCATCCAGAAAAAAATTTAACTGTAAATGCTTTCTTTATATTTTCTCATATTATCTTTTCATCGTTATCTCAAATTCTTTGCATACAAATGTGGCACACAGCCTCAAGGAATACAGCTGACATTGGTCACAGAAGTCTGTGTACATGCACAGTGCTTATTTCAGTTTCTCTGCAATGTCTGCTCTAACAGGGCCCCATGGGTCCTCGAGGTCCTTCTGGTCTATCTGGCAAGCCTGGAGATGATGTAAGTAAATTTTTAAGTACAGGATACCATAAGTTGCATTTATGTATTGTGTTCTATATATGCATGCATATATCCTGAAAAAAATGTATTTTAAGCAAAGCCTTTTATTCCCAAGCCATGTATTTTTTTACGGTTGTAAACCTTTTATTATTATAACTTCTATATTATCAAATGCGCCTGGCCTAAGGTTTTTACTCTTGGCCACATTTCTCATAATCATTTTACAGCCTTTCCTTTCCACAAAAAACTTTTTTTAACTGCTTGGGTTATTTTCAGTCATTGGTTTCAAGTTTCAGTAAGATTAAATCGCGTTTTTACACAATATCAAGCCATTGTATATCTCTTCAGAAGTACATGCTTAAATGAGTAAGTGCTCAAATTATTGCTTCTGTAATTAAGAACTATGCCCTCCTGTTTGTATATTGACATCACTGGAGATTTACTTTAGAAGTGTACTGTAACTTTGTAGTCAGTAGATACTATTGTCAAAGAATGTCCCATGTTTAAGTCTGACTCTTTTTTTCCAAAAACTTAAAACAAAACCCCTGCACAGCTTTCAAATCTATATCAGGAAAATCTGCCAAAAGGCGTAATTTTCTGTTTTTTTCTGGTAGGGAGAACCTGGAAAATCTGGCAAGCCTGGTGATCGTGGGCCCCCAGGCCCACAGGTATGTTTGTCACATTACAAAATAATTAGCTGACTAATAAACTTCAAGCCAGTGCAAGAAATAGACCTAAATAACGTTTTTAACATTTTTTCTCGCTATATCATTTTTGGGTTACCATAGGGAGCTCGCGGATTCCCTGGAACTCCTGGCCTACCTGGAATTAAGGGACACAGAGTGAGTACTGTTCGAGCCCTAAAATAGCATTACTAAATAGGTAAGAATAGAAATTCAGATGCTTCACTACTGGTACTTAATTTATATTTTGTTGATGTGTTACCGATACTACATTAAGAGTTTTTTATTTACAAAGGACTCCAAATAAAACATTACCCAGTATTCATATATCAGCTGCTGTCTACACACTGTCCACTCAATAAGACAAGCCTACATTTTTAGTCCCCCTAGCATGTCAGAGACATTAGCTCACCTGTTGCTGCGCAGTTTGTGTTATTCTTATCATTCTCTAGTGCTTCATCAGTGGCTACTCCTCACATCATGCGGTTGGCTGGATATTTGTAATACTTATATTTACCAAAGTTTACAATTATTTTGTGTTTATCATAACTTGTTTCTAGTTAAAACTTGGTTTATGGATTTGTGACCCCTGCAAATTCAATAAACAAATACTTGTATTCAATACTCCTGTATTTATTTTATTACAATTAGCTTTTTCCTACCACATATGGGATAAAATCAATTAACCTATGGCAGTTTATGCTATTGTTTTCCAGAACAGAGTGTACGTTCTAGCTAGTGCATTTTATTTCTATAGGGGTATCTGGGCCTTGATGGCGCAAAGGGAGAGACTGGAGCTCCTGGCTCTAAGGTAAAGTAGGTTCAACCCAAAGTCTTATTGTACAGTATATTTGCTTTAAATGACTAAAAACATTTTTTTCCTATTATACAATTTATAGTCAAATTGTAGTATAATGCAGAAAGATTAGTATTATATTAATATGATACGAGGACCATGCATATGATAATTATATATAAAACATTAATAAAACGTTTTTACTTAATTTCACTCTACTTTAACTTGCTCTTGATATTTTTCGTTTTCTTCTACAGGGTGAGTCAGGTTCTCCTGGTGAAAGTGGAGCTCCAGGTCCAATGGTAAGAGTGTGTGGTATAGAGCCATGAAATGCACATTAAAGATACAGCAGAAAGTAGAAATGAAATATTTGTTTGAGAAAAAAAAAACATTTGCTACCTTACCTTTAAACATACTTCCTTTAGGTTAAAATACTTTTACTAGCATCTTATCCAGTAAACATTTTCCTTATCCCTATTAGGATTTAATTGCTTTATTGGGGTATTTGCTTTTTTATCTCCTCAGAGATTTAACCTCTCAACTAGACAGTGATAAAATAATAAAAATGACCCTGGAAGAAGCATATTTCTAATTTTATTTTATTTTTGTCTTTAAAAAACTGACAATAATACAACTAGTTATTACATTAAGAAACATTTCTTTAAAGAAAAAATTATTTCCAAAGGAGTTGATGATGTGCATTTGTGAATAGAAAGCTACAAACATTTTTGTTTAGAATTTTGTAGGACAAGTACAATACAAATAAAAAATCATGTTTATTAAGTAATGCAATTACTCATAAGGTAGTTTTGCTTATAATTTAGATATGTTACTTTTGTACAGTTGGAAATCCACCGGGGTATGAAGTAGTCATAACTATTGTATTGATACGACACAAATAAGCACAGATAACATGACGTATTGTTTGCATGTAATAACATGATCCTTCAGGTAAGCCCCTACCTTTCGGTTCACTAAATGCTAGCATGCCTAAATGCACAGTGCATAGTTAGCATAGTTATCATATATTAATCATATACTAAGTCTACAACTTAAAAATGAGAAGCGTTTTATTGGGTTTTACTTCTACACCAGACTTTAATAAGTACATTCAGAGTCAGGTAACAGATAGTTAGCTTGCTACAGACAGTTAGCTTGACAAGCAAACTGAAAGAACTGACTAAATTGCACCTTCTGCACCTTGGCCCTGCAGTTCCTCATATCTAAACAAATCACAATCTTTTCTTTATTCATTTCTTTGATTCTTAATCAAGATCATACTGTTTTAGCTAACCCTGCCAACCACTTATGCTTTTTAGAAGTTTTCCATTCCCCTCTACACAGTTTAACATTTAAAATGTTATGATAATGCTTTGGATAGTTGATTTGATACTACTATATAAATACTACTGGTTAGCCTTAGCATCAAACAGAGCCACAGGATCAATTGCTGCCCTAATAGTAAATGACTAACAGTGTTAAAGGATACATAGAAACTAATGACACACACTTTTTTTCTTATAAAATAATTCCTTTAATAAAATCCTGAGGTAGCAGTCATTGTGACACATGTTTTTTCCTGTCTTTTAATATCTTAGGGTCCACGTGGTCTGCCTGGTGAGAGAGGACGTCCAGGACCTTCTGGTGCTGCTGTAAGGACCTTTTAAGAAGCATGCAAAAGTGACAAGTTATTCAGTGGTGAAAATGATTGAAAGTACAATGAATCTACAACTAAGAGAACGTTATATCGATGTTTTTATTTTTTTATTGCATGATTCATGTGTATTCATACACAGTAGGTTTAACTCCAAGAAAATACATAATGTAAAATAGATTTAACTTTAAAGCTCAGCTTTAAAATTTATTGCCATTGGTTTTGTAAACAGTTTTAAAGGACTACAAAGTGACTTAATGATTTATTGTTTGATTCCACTTGTTCAGGGTGCTCGAGGAAATGATGGCTTACCTGGTCCTGCGGGTCCTCCTGTAAGTATTTGATTTGAAATATAAATTCTTTGGAAATAGAGTTCTCAGTAAGGGACAAACTGAAATTTCCGTGCAAAGTATGTTAACTTGTTACATAGGCATAACCTTTGTATCTTTTTTCCTTTAGGGTCCTGTTGGACCTGCTGGTGCTCCAGGCTTCCCTGGTTCCCCAGGTGCTAAGGTACATTTTTCTCTCTTTCTCCTTTTGCTCTTATTCTCTCTCTCTCTCTCTCTCTCTCTCTCTCACACACACACACACACACACACACACACACTTCTGCTGTATATCTTTGTTGTTTCCATATAAACCTCTTTTTTCAGCTTCTCACAAGCACTTAGGGAACTATTCTTTTAGCAACTAGAACAAAATGATTTAATTGTACAATTGTTCTGGTAGATCCCAGTAAATGTTTGAAGTATGTGAAAAGAATGTCAGGGTGCTGGATAACTCTTTAAATGGAAAAAAGCTGCTGAGCCAGAGGGTGAAATTTGAGAAGGTCGTTCTGTAAAGAGTTTGGAGCTACCATCTGTCAAGACACAGACAAGAGGAAGCAGTAATGTATTTTTCCTTGATCGTGAACAGTCAGCAAGCTGCAAAGCATGAGGCTGTGCAAATCCGTATAGATAAGTTATTAAATTTAATTAACAATAGATATACAACATTTTCTATCTACAATACCCTTAGGCAAAATTTGGATGCTATTTTTTAAGGTACATGTTTTTAAAAGTGTCCATATTCTCTACAGAGAACACACATCTAAATGAGTTTTAATCATCAGGTTTGCATAATTTTACATATTGTTCAAACATAAAAATTTAGCATGTTATCAGAATTTCAGTATTAGAAAAAGAACCAAGTATTTGCCAAGTACCAGGCAAGAAATTTTCTTTTGGCGCATGTGTCAGCTTAAATAAAAAATGATAAAATGATTATACAAAAAATATATTCCTTTTCCCTAAACTTTACTTATTTATTTATTTTAACTGGGCTGAGTAACTGGGCAATGATCTGAAATCAAAATATTATGGTACTTGATGATTTCAATGTTAGAAGTAAGTTCAGAATTCACAAAAATATAATCAGTCCTGGTATATGACTTGTGCACATGCCCAAATTATAGCGTTTGTGAGGTTATCCTCTGGAACCGCATCAAACCATTTCTGAAAAAAATCAGGTGCATCAAAATTTGGGCTGTACGCGTTAAGGGAAAGAATTAATATGGCCGGTAACAACAATATTTCTACCTTGTGGATCAGCAAGCATAGCTTCTAAATGAAAGGGGATGTTTTTAAGAAAAAGAAAGATCTGAGTCTACATTGTTGTGTCATACTGATGTGGGTTTCCTGAAGAAAAATTATATCAACCTTAGGGTAGTTCAAATGTGAGAATACCATACCCTACCTCTTTTAATCGGGTGACCCAGCCCCCTCACATTCCAAAAAGCAACAGTGACCCAAGCCCCAGCACTGTCATTTACCGACATCTAAATCTGGAGAAAAGGTTGTAAATAAGTACAGACAGTTAGAAAAGAAAGAAAGAGAGAAGATACAGTTAAAATGAACCAGTTAAAATGAACACCACATAGAACATCCCACCCCTATTCAATCAGCTTTTACAGAAGAGAGGTACTTTACTAGCCAATGTAGACAGAAACACAACTAACTAGGCACATCTAACCTGCACCACCTACTAGGCTTCTCAGCACCATATTTGGATATGTAAACAGTACAGTACCTTCTGAGATGAACAAAAAATAAACAACACACCAGCAACTATGATGTATGAACAGCCCACATTACAGACTTGTTGAGTTAAAAGTGAAAGTGAATCTCTTGAGCTGATCTCTTGAGCTGACCTTCATGACAAACCCAGAGTTTTGCGGTAAACCGGAGCAAGTGGGTCACTTGTAGCTCTCTCTTAGCTTTTGCATAACATCCCTGAAGCTCCTCCGTTGGCCTAGCACCTCAGCTGTGTAGTCCGGGAAGATGTACACTTTATTCCCATTGTATTCCCGATTGTGCCTGGCTCCAAGACATGGCTCTTGTGTGGAAATGAACCTGCCGATAATTGCGCATGGTTTTGCGCCATCCGGAGGTTTGGTACGTAGCTCCAAGTAGCTCAGGGAGCAGGCCGGCTACAAACTCTGTTGTTTTACTCCTTTCCTCTCCTTCTGGCACCCCGATTATTATGTTGTTTCGGCTGACCTTCTAAATCATGAAATTTCAACCTAAAAGCTTAATTCTTCTTCTGTGTCTTGACCAATGCTGCTTCAAGTCGGATAATATGACCCTTGTGATCTTAAATTTGTTACTCTGCCAAAACCATCTTCTCTGTGAGTGTAAGTTTGAAATGATATTCAAACTTATTGAACATCTGCTTAATAGTCCCCCCTCCCCAATATATTCTGCACATAATCATAAAATAGATGTTCATATAGTGCACAAACAATCTGCACGTATATGCAATGAGAGATAATAGGTGGGGTCATAGGTGTTGTGTATATGAGAGCAGATGGGGAGTGAGGTGTGAACAGGCTGCAAACAGTCTAGTGCAGATAGACTAAAGCTAGATTTAGGGGAGGTTGGATAATTTCTTTTGTATTTAAAAGTTACTGAGTTGATGTGCATTCCCATACAGCGACAGGGGTAGCACTGATCTAACATGGTATAAACTATACATAACGATATATACATATACATTGCTAAACTATACATAATCTACTGAAGTACGACCATTTTCCAGAACTGTCGTACCTTGTTGGCACACTAGTCTGAACCACCTTGGTTTCAAGCACTACAGTTTGAACCACCATGTTTCCAAATGTGTTTGGTCTGACTTTCACAATGGCGAATGTGCAAAAACTCAACATACTTTGTAATACAAGGCCAAAATATGAGAATCACTATAAATAATTAATGTATTATTTAGGCTACTTATTTATTGATTTATATGGTAAACATATCACTTTCCAGCACCACTACCAGTCATAACAGAATCAACAATTAAATGCAATTTTTAAAAAAATCTAAATAATAACTATAATAATGTTAATTGTCATTATAAATATAGTATTAATAGGCAATCCCCCTTTTAAAAATGTTTCTTCTTTAAAAAAAAAAAAAAAGAAAGAAAAGAAAAAGCCTTGACGCTGTGGCGAAGATAGAGGCTGTAATCGAAATGGAACACTACTATATAGCACACTGCATAGTACAGTTGCTTGTACTGCATACTACATACAGCCCTCTGTGTGTTGTATGCAGTACAACATGTTGTGATATACAGTGAAGCGTACTAATACAGTCAAATAAGATTTACACATGTAGTTCTTATGTATGTCTTAATATATAAAGTTTATATAATATTTAATAATTTATTAATATATATTTAATAATATTTAATATATATGTTTATGAGTATAGTGGCATTTATCAAATCACTATAACTCAGGTGTGGGTCATCTGTGTAATGATAGCCTACAAAAAGATGTAGTCTAGTTAGTCTTTATTGCAAACATATATTATAAAAGAAAACAGAGAAAGTTTTACAGTACTTTTATGAATCACTTCTTAGTCACTGAGAGCTTTCATTTTCACTATGAAAAACAAAATAGAAAAAAGTGCTCTGAACCCACTTCAGTTTAAGAAACCCAATCTCCAACAGTGTGATTGTAAACCTTATGCTCACACATTTATCCAACTGTGCTACTTAGACCTGCTAAGCAAGGGACTTTTTTACTTTATATAGCTAATAGTTCTTTTGTTTGTTTTTTTGTTTTTTTTTTTCAGATTAAGCATTTTTACAAGAAACGCTGCCTTTTGATGTTTTATTTATAATGAATATTCCCATTATTATTGTTATTATTTTCATTATTTAGAATTATTTATAAATGGCATTTAATTCTTTATTCTATTATAATTATTATACGGTCTATTATATTATTGTGGTGGTGGTAAGTTGTATAATTAAGATATGAATAAATATGCCTAGCCTAAATAATTCAATACGATTCAATTATGCATATTTATTCTCATATTTTGGCATTAATACAAGATTTTTACTTTTTACACCATTTTGATGTTGAGTGAATGCAGAGGCACCAGTCAAAGCCCTGTGTCAAAAGTTGCACAAGCTCTCTGCCTCCACCTCTCTTTTTGCTGAAGAACAGCTAGTGATCTCCAGATGTGTTTTTCCAAAGAATTTACGTATGTGCTGAGTATGTGCTGAAAATTATTTTGTTATCTTAAGCCCCTGGTGTATAGGAGCTTTTTCCAATCGAAAGTAAGTGAAAACTATGCTGCCATGTGTATTTTGAACAAGTAACACAAATGAGATACACAAGAGATAACAAAAAACATTTCACATTGTTTTGTGTTTTTTTTTTTTTTTTATTGACTATAAATAAATGGGATTTATAAAGGTCATATTTATGTTGCTTTTTGTTAGAGATGTTTAAAGTATATTATTTTAAATTTAAAGCAAATAAAACCAAGAATATTCAAATTGACTACGTACTCAACACTTTTGCTTGTATGTATTAGGTTTAGATATATATATTTATTGTAGTGTTTTTTTTCCCCAAAAGAATCAATGAACCGCCTTTTTTCAAACAACAGTTCTAGTCATTCATGCTGATTCAGTTTGATTACATTGTGTTTTAGTTTGCATGATTCTGTATAAGGAAGTCTAATGGAAAAGAGCACATAGCATGTGTGCTTCTCTTGAACCCCTGTCCAGCTTAAATGCATTTTATTCCAGTCCACTGTATTGGCTGCTTGAAAACATATTACTATATAAAAATCTAAAGATAATAAAGGCATATGGCATATACTACACAAATATTAAATGGGCAGAGAGTAAGAGTATTCAAATATTAGAGACTTAGAGAACACAATTCTAACAACAACAACTTTTATGTGTTCTCTCCCAGGGCGAAGCTGGCCCCACTGGTGCTCGAGGACCTGAGGGAGCTCAGGGACCTCGTGGAGAATCTGGAATACCTGGATCACTTGGGCCTTCTGGAGTTCCTGTGAGTGACCATAAAACAAACACCTCAAACAAAAGAAAAAGTCAGAAAGTCTATAACAGATGAACTAAAAATCACTTTCTATGTCTACATTTTGTTTTCTTTTATGTAGGGTAACTCTGGCACTGACGGTAACCCTGGAGCCAAAGGATCAGCTGTGAGTAAATTGTTTCCTAATTGGTAGAAATAAAATGCTAAAAAATGTGTTTTTACTCTTCACATTCTTTTATTTGTTTTTTCAAGGACTTTTTTGGGATATGTCTGCAATTAGGGCAGCAACAACTAACAAATAACCACATTTTTGCAGATACTACAACAACATGGCTCTGTAGTAAAAATTCAAACATGACAAAAGAAAATCCCAAAATGTTGAGCTGCTTAAATTTTCTATCAAGCTAAAATGGAAGCGTTTCACTTAAAGAACTCCCCAGTTACCAATCGCCTACAGAGTAACTAAAATTCCTCCGTTTAAACATTTGTTATGTTGCCTTTATTTTATTTTTAATTAAAATATATATATAATATATAGTGTTTAAATGATTTGCATTTGTATTTAAAGCAATGGTGGGGAAATCTGGAGTTAGAATAGACAAGCACATGTGCAAAGCACTTATAACACTTTCCTAAATCAATCTCCCAGGGCAGGCCCCAGTTTTTGAGAGAGCAAAAGTAAGTGCAGTACAACAGTAGAAGGGGTCAACATTTGTAAACACTATAACTAAACATGTCTTCCCAAATGGGTGCACCACATACATAATACTCATTCTCCATATCTTCCCACAGGGAGCCACTGGTATTGCTGGAGTTCCTGGTTTTCCAGGGCCACGTGGCCCTCCTGGACCTCAAGGAGCAACTGGACCTCTTGGGCCAAAAGGGCAGTCTGTGAGTGTCCATTTTCCTCCAACTAATCTATCTATCTATCTATCTATCTATCTATCTATCTATCTATCTATCTATCTATCTATCTATCTATCTATCTATCTATCTATCTATCTACACAGTGTACATCCAATACTCTAAGTGACTGTTGTTTTACAGTTCTAAGATCTTTGTTTGATGTCTGTAGTTAGTTCTGCTAGTTAGTAAATTAGATTAGTCACTACAGTTTTATTGAAGAAAATTCTTATTATTATTATTGAAAATTGAATGTTTGTTACATACCATTGTTTATATACTTAAACTTAAGTTTGAACACATGTTGAAGAATCACAAATGAAGTGCCATTTCTCCCACCACATCAATCATTACAGGGGATGGATCAGTGTATGCAGGAAAAAGTTTTTTTGAAATAATTAATATTACACAAATTAGTTGCAGGGCAAATGTGTGTGCTTAACAAATAAAGCTCCCTTTTGCTTTTGACCCTACTATTGAGTGGCGAATGAAAATCCCAATGCAGGTGTTGCATTGGCCTTGCTCAGATACTGCCCTCTTGCAATGCAATCTTGGCAATTACAACTATCAATTTTAACCATTGGCTTGAGCATAGAATCATCAAACAAGGATCATAACATGCTTGGAATAACCTGTGTTTTCTTTCCTCTTTTTTTTTGTTTAGGGTGATTCTGGAATTCCTGGGTTTAAGGGTGAGGCTGGCCCAAAGGGAGAGATAGTAAGTTTGTACAGTTCATACTTAGCTAAGGAATTAACCTTTCACTGAGAGTTACTATACAGATACTGACTCAACAAACATACTGACTCAATATAGATATTCGGTTTCTATGTCCTGGAAAACCTGAAAATGTATTAACTAGTTTTCCAGTGATAGAAAATATAGGAAGAAAATTATACAAAATGTCCTGGAAATATTAGTGAGCTTCTGAAATACATACATTTTAAAAAAATATATTTTCCCTGTTTTTTTAGTGAAAGCCTTTGAAAGTGCAAATGATCCTGCAGGGTAGTCCTGTAGTAGGAGAAACAATCAAATTTACATTGTAGTGTGAGATTACATGAATGCACTGCCACCACATACAGAATTGTTTTACCCAGTCCTCATTCTTAACCCACCTCTCGTACCATTTGTTGGTTTGATTTTAAAACCCATTCCTTCAACCTCCTTACCATATCATTCATGGGTTTATTTGTCATATCACTAATTAGCTTTGTTTGCTATTGTGGATTGTTCCTCTCAGATTCCTCACAAGAATCTTCTGTACTGAGACTCCCCTAAAACTTGCAACCTTATCAAAGTCCAAATCTAAAGTGTAAAAATTGATTTTGAATTTTATCTCTTCTCCTAATATTTTATATTAACCTCATCAAGTTTGTTAGTGACTGTGTTCAGCACAAGGTCAGAGGATGCAACCGCTCAAAGTTTTGTAATTACCTCGTCTTCTCAAATCATGTTAGAAAATCATCAGTCTCTAAGCAACTGTCCAAGAGATAGAATAGATGCCTACAAAGCGGAAGAAGCTACAAAGATAGCAAAGTGTTTGTGGTAGTTGTTTCCTTGTGCTCTACTATAACTAAGAGATGGCAGTTAACAGGAACAGCAGAGTGCAAAGGACCTTCATAAAGATTTGGCATACTCAGGAGTGGTGGTGCACCTCACCACAACATTTAGTTCCAAAAGTTTTCAAATAAAAAAAAAAACTAATGTGTTTTAGAAACTATTGTTATTATACCAATACAGTGTTGTACAGTATAAAGAAAAACTGTCAGGCTAATTCTCCAGTGGGTATGGACTGGATTAATCAGGGTAAGATCGATCATATTCCTTAGTTTTGTACTCATGTTCTGGCAGGCGCTGCCGGTGTGACCAGTTTGACGGCTCTAGGGTAAAAACTGTTCCTGAACCTGGTGGTTCTGGCTCAGATGTTACTGCACCTCCTTCTTGGATGGCAGAGGTTGGGACAGGAGATGGCTGGGGAGTGTGGGATCTGAGAATATATTGACTGCTTCATCTCCTGTCCTGTTTGTATTTAGTGCTGACTGGATGCCCTATCCACCTGAAAGTACAGTCAATATAGTGTTACATTCTAATTTGGTCTATTTAGGGTAATAGAAATTCTGACTGAAATTCTGACTATGTATACAGCTCCACCTTAATATAATCAGTTTCTCTAGTTGTACAGTTTATGGGTTTGTGTATACACTACTGGAAACATGTCTCCCAAATTCCAGGTAAAGTATTGTATTTAGATCTGTTTATTTAAAAAATCACTATTGACACCTCCAGAAGCCTGTTTTGAACCATGCTCACTGTGCATTTCACTCCAGCCACCGCTCGCCAGTCTTTCTGTAGATCATTTTTGGTCGTCTTACAGTGGTTGTGTGACATTCGAATGAGGTGGCGCTCACCACGGTTAGAGAGTGGTTTTCATCTTCTGCCAGTCTGTAGCTGTGTTGTCCTGTGTTTTTGTTGCTTGACCTTATTCAAGCTACAAGTTACAATTACAATACAGACTGTAATTGTAATCTCTGCAAACTTTGTTAGCCCCTTTCACCCTGTTCTTCAGTGGT
Source organism: Prochilodus magdalenae (assembly GCA_024036415.1). Lineage (NCBI taxonomy): Eukaryota > Metazoa > Chordata > Actinopteri > Characiformes > Prochilodontidae > Prochilodus > Prochilodus magdalenae. The sequence goes on from JAMWET010007722.1 coordinate 133,026, forward strand.
CAGGACAGTGAGTCAAAAAGTTACTCTTTATTTGCGTTGGTTTTCTAGCCAAGAGAGCTGGGACTGAATCGTCGATACATGCATTTTTAAACTGAATTGCATGTACAATTTGCAGACAGTGTAATTCTAATGTGATTGATAGGGTTAGCGATCAAGCAGGTCTTTACCAATTAGCAGTGATACATGGAAAAAGGTGGGTGAGACTCATGGGCCAATGGATAACTGTAAGGTATCGGGTTCCTGCAGATCCACATTGGACCACTCGGGGGCGACAAAGGACAACCAATGAGCAATTAAGCGGGAAGCGCTGACACCTGCAGCTCACACTACTTAAGCGTGAGAATACCGGCCCTTAATTGCCAAGTCTTGAGTTCACATTGCCACACATGTGTCTCTCCTCTCAAGGCAGATTGCTTCACCCCCATTCAGAGTGCACTCTGAGAAAAAAAAAATTCTACAAACAATATTCAAGTCGGGCATTAGGAGGGTTCAAGCTCTTAGGTTAGTTCTCTCCTAAGCACTTTCATTTTGAGGTTCTTTTTCGTTTTGTTTTTCAGCAGAGAATCAAGAACTTGAGCACCTTGCAGTCCCTGCAGGCTGGTGTCACCCCTGCACTGTCGAAGTTCCACCCGGCTCTAATGCTGGGCCCAACACTAATCCACATGCCGAGCCCCATCTAACTTCGAACTACTACACTCACAATTTCCCACCGAATGGGCTAAAGTGACATATATTAACTCGCTCCATGACAGGCCAAGCCCTAGCTTGGGCCACCCCTGTCAAGGAGAAATACACAACCTTTGACAGCCCTGTGTGCATTGAGGAGACAGGGTATAGGAGTATATTTGAGAGGCACTGGCACAGGGCTTAATAAGGCCCTCCACCTCACCGGTGGGTGCCGAGTTTTTCTTTGTGGGGAAGAGTGATGTATTTTCTCATTTGCATCCAGCTGGGCATGAGTGGCGATGAATTTCATCCAACGGTTCATTTGGAATTTTGGCTCCTTATTCACCCCACTGCCTAATCTCGCCAGAAAAAACATGGGCCAGTTCCAATGGACTGTGAAGTCCCAGAAAGCATTTGAAGATATAAAACACAGACTAACGTTAGCTCCTGTCTTGGGCCTACCCAATCCAGAACTACCCTTTGTAGTAGAGGTGGTGGCCTTGGATCATGGGGTTGGGACAGTGCTGTCCTGGTGGTGAGGAGCTGACCAGTTTTACTTGCATCTTAGTAAAGCCCTGGAAGACTGGAGACATTGGCTGGAGAGGGCTAAACACCAGTTCCTCATCTGGACAGACCATAAGAACTTGGCCTACAGTGGTGTAAAAAGGTGTTTGGCCCCTTCAGATCATCAACCTAATTTTAATATTAGTCAAAGACAACACAAATAAACACAAAAAGCAGTTTTTAAAATAAAGGTTTTTATTATTATTGAAATCCAAACCTACCTGGCCCTGTGTGAAAAAGTTTTTGCCCCCTAAACCTAATAACTGGTTGGGCCACCCTTAGCAGCAACAACTGGAATCAAGCGTTTGCAGTAACTTGCAATGAGTTTTTCATAGCGCTGTTTTTCATAGCGCTGTGGAGAATTTTGGCCCACTCATCTTTGCAGAATTGTTGTAATTCAGCCACATTGGAGAGTTTTCAAGCATGAATCCCCTTTTTATGGTCATGCCACAGCATCTCAATAGGATTCAGGACAGGACTTTGACTAGACCACTCCAAAGTCTTCGCTTTGTTTTTCTTCAGCCATTCAGAGGTGGACTTGCTGGTGTGTTTTGGATCATTGTCCTGCTGCAGAACCCAAGTTCGTTTCAGCTTGAGGTCACGAACAGATGGCCGGACATTCTCCTTCAGGATCTTTTGGTAGAAAGCGTAATTCATGGGTCCATTTATCACAGCAAGTCTTCCAGGCCCTGAAGCAGCAAAGTTGGGGTTCCAGCATCCCAGGATCTTGTGCAAATGATGCCGCAGAGCCTGCCGTAGAGCCTGGGTATCTTACTACTTAAGGCATCAGAATTTCAGTAATCACCATGACAACTCAGCTCTGACTTGTCAGACAACTTATTAAAGACTCTACAAAGCACAAATCTACACATGTACTGTTTGAAACTTCTCACAGTCAGTCAGTGTCAGACTTAATGAGATGTGTTAAAATACATGTGTACTCTCTCTCTGTATCATGCCTTTTTGGAGTATCAACACACTTGGAACAGAAGCTGGAACAGAAAATTGGAATAAGATGTCAACAAACATATTACCACTCAAAGATCAATAGAATTCTCTATGGCTAATTCTGCCAGTAAATTATATATATGTAATTTAAATGGTCAAACCAGTGAATCTCCCAGGATCTAGATACACACCCATTTTGTTTGATGTAGTATGAAGCCTGACAAGTCTAAAAGCCACAATGAAATAGCAGTGATTGTATTTGGCATGTAATCTAGCTCTGCTAATATAGCATGCGCTAGTGTGTGTTAATAAACAATTAGTCTTGGAAAATAGCTTTCTCTAAATTTAAAGAACCAGAATTAAAGCAGTCATTTAAACAGATGTTGCCCATTAAGGGTTGTAAAGTTGATGGTTGTCTCTTTTATAAGACCGACATGATAGCTTTTAAAATCTTATATAGCGGTCAGTGACTACAGGCACAGTAGTAAAGGTGTGGAGGAACAGTTTTTGCAAATGGTCCATTACATGAGGGTTTAAGGTGGGGATGAATGTCTTTTGTAACTGCCATCTTAGCTCAATGAAGTACAACCTATTTCCAAAAATTTGGGACAGCGATTTGCAAGTCGTTTAAATGTTATATTTAATTGATTCTAGTACAAAGACAAAATATCAGATGTTGAAACTGAGAAATGTCTAAAATTAGTTGTGTAATGCTAAAAATGCTAATGCTAAAAATGAGAGGGACTTTGGCTTGGTATCAGCACACAGTTCAACTAGTAGTTCAAAAGGCAGCATTCGTGATGGTCTTAGATTGTGCAGTAGTGCGCATGGCATTATTGACCTGCATGTCCGTGAAGGCACAAATGCTGAACAATATATACTGGTTTTGGAGGAACATATTTTGCAGTCTTTTTCAGAGAAGACCTTGCTTATTTTTAACAAGACAATGCCAAACCACATTCTGCATTAATTGCAACAACATGGCTTCGTAGCAAAAAAGTTATAATAAAGTGCCTGCAGTCCAGACCACTCACCCATTAACATAATTTAGCGCTTCATGCATGGAGCACTACGGCAAAGGAGACCTTAAACTGTTGAATAGCTAAAATCTGTTATCAAGCAAAAATGGGAAAACATTTTACTTTTAAACCTACAGCAGTTTATCTCCTCTGTTACCAAATGCTCACAGAGTGTTGTTAAAAGAAAGAATAGGTGATGAGGGTAGTCATAAAACATGCACCTGTTCAAACTTTGTTGAAGCATGATAATTAAGCAATTATCATACTGTGCTCTGTTAAACACGTGCGGTGAACGTACACTAAAATAAGTCAGTAAATGTCAGGGGTCGGCAACATGCAGCTCTTTTACTGCCCTCAGTAAAAAAAAAAAGAAAAAAAAGCTTTGCTGAGCATTTTAACATGGAAAGTGAAAAGTGTCCTGCAGGACCTGCTTAAGATATGAGAACATTGCCTATAAAAGCAGAGCAGAGTAAGTCTAAGTCTGAGCTTTATATTGTACTGTTTAGTGCTTTAAAGGAGAACAGACATTTGCCATCTCTTTATGGTCATGCACCTGAGATACACCAGGCAGTACGAGTATCAGTGGCCCACCTATTGAGGCATGAATGTTGCGTTCCATCTTATGTGCAGAATTTTACTACTGCACCACTGAAGGTGGAAAAGGAAATTCAGATAAGATACAAAACAGCTATGCATCATAATTTCAGTCATTATCAATGTGTTTTACGTGCCGGCCACTTGTGCAAGGCGTAAGGTCATGGGCCTGATTTACACGACTACTTTTTGAGCTGTTTAATTTCAATGCTTATTTAGCAGGTCAGCACTATCACCCAGGCTGCACAAACAAAGTGTCCCAGTGTTTTCAAGAATATATCAAGAGCCTAATATTTCCATACATGTCGCACACTAAATTATAAAATATTATGAAATAAAATAGTTGCTTATTAGTGTAGTTAAATACATTCTCTGCTACAGATTTCCCGGTGGGTCTACTAGGCTTAAACTCTTGCCCAATTAGATGTCAGAATTTTGTCAAGGCATAAGCAAATGCACTGTGGTCTTTTAGAAGTAATATTTTTATAGATCAGAGTGATTCATTTAAATGTGTGTCACTCTGGAAAAAGTAATTTGTTTATAACAGTACACCTTTGTATTTATGCTGTATCTTAAGCAACAAGATCAGGCAGAATGGAACCATGTGACTTATTGCTTAAAGCGTCATTGTTTATTTGGAAAAGCATTTTTATTACCCTTTATTTGTGTTTCCGCCTTACCAATATACCAGCTATTCTACATCGTTCTAGCTTTTATGTTTGCTTGTTTTTTTTATTTGCGATATTTGGGTGTTTTGGGTGCCTTTGTGCATGTTTAAAATTTGGAAAAAGGTGGCTAGAAAACCTCACTTGTCTCTGCTCCAGCTTTGCCTCTTAATACAGTATATGCAATGCAGTATAAACATTATCTTAACTTGATACATTATTGAACTTGATAAAATATATTTTTTGCCTATAAAGGGTCATTAGCATGTAATAAGACAATTTTGCAGCCAAGATGTTAAAACATTGCAGCATTGAAATGGACATAAAATTTTGTGACACACAAATATGGCTCTTCTAAACATTTGGGTTGCCATGTATATGGAAACAACCTGTATAAAACATCAATACACACTGTGCATACACTTTCAGCTTCAAGCCTAAAATGTTTTTTTTAAGTCTTTTAGGAGAGAGAAATGTAGGTTAGATAATTTATCTGTATTTATTTCAAGAAACATCAAGAACAGAAAGATATTCAGTATAACAGGTATATCATTTAACCAGTTTTAACACACTAGAATTTAACAAGATTTTGTGGCAGTTGCTATACTAGAAAAGGTGCCAGCACACACCACTGGGTAAATGTAAGGATCGTGTGACACTAATCAACTACTCCAGTGAGGTCGATCCGGAACTGGTTACTGGCTGCCTACTGGAGGTCACATGCTAACCCAGGTTGTCCTGGGAAATGGAGTACCCAATGGATAGGCTCAGTACAGCCAGAGGGATGCCTGACAGTAAAGGCTAGTTAAGTAGAGACTTACCTTTATATATAATAGCTTATAATATTACAACCTCAAACCAGAAAAGTTATACAATTTTCAATTTTAAATGCTGCCATTACTTCTCACAACACTTAAAAACATTTTGGCGCTAAGGACACCGAATAACAAACTGTTTCAGATGTTATTTTATCTCATTGTTCCTGAAAACACATCTTAAGGTGTGCGGTGGTACAGGACTGTCGATAATGCATTGTTTGTTTTAAAATAGTCTACATGTTGGGGACAGGTCAGAACTGCAGGTAGAACATTCCCGAACCCAGCCCCTTTTGTTCCGCTATTTGTAACGTGTGCAGCATGTGGTTTTACATTGCCTTGTAGTGTAGATATTTATGAATTTGCAAGATTTTTGCATGCATATGTTATTCCTTTTCTGCATGTACTTGATTGGTTATCTGCCCGCTCCCAAGCATAACAATTTACCATTCCCCAAGATATTGTGAAGCGAGAGTCCTGTGGAATAACATGGGAATGGAGACACAGAATGTCAGATCCATGTACAGAAATCTTGTTATGCCAGTGTATGGCACCGTTAGTATGCAGTTTAGACATGGTTTGATCCCAAAGGCTTCCAAACCTGTTCGTTCATGTGTAGCATGTGATCTACATAATGCAATGTTACTAGCCAAAGTGGACATAATAATGGACTTAAAATAGACTTTTCAGTTTTTTATGCACAAACTTTTGAGCTCATCCCAGAAAATGGTATTTATGGTATTTATGCTACCGACGTCAAACCAGCATAATCTAGCTGTCTTTAAGGGCAGCAGGAATACCTGATCACTAAGAGAGAAAGGAAGCATTATGAAGCAATATTGGCGTTCTTGTTACAAAACACACACAAGTTTTTCTTAAACTTACCTATCATATTCTATCCAACTGGAGTGAATAGTGTTTCTTTGAAACAAGTGCAAAGACTGGACATAAACCATTTTCTGCCAAGTTTAGTTTTAGTTACCAATAACTGTAGCGATTGCTATAATGATACACCTCCACCTGCAGAATAATTTATTTCTCATTTTATTAAGTGTGGACATTTGTGCTGTTTTTGTTTAGGGTCGTGCTGGTCTCCAAGGTCCTCCTGGTCCCGCTGGAGAGGAGGGTAAGAGAGGTCCCAGAGGGGAACCTGGTTCTGCTGGACCTCAAGGACCCCCTGGAGAGAGAGTAAGTAGTTTGTTTTTCTGTAGTATCAAAATAGTAGCTTTATAACTTTATCAGTATAGTGTAGTGAAAATATCCAAACTTTTATTTCACTGCATCAATATTTAGAAACAAAATATTATCTTTTTAACTCTCTTCATGTTACATATACAAACAATTTGTCTTGGTGAGAGCGCACAGGTTTAACATGTAACATACTAAACAAACCAGAGTAAACAAACCACAGTCTGAAGTGTTGGCAGACTACATTTAATGATCTGCTCTACTGTGGTAAGTAAACCATGGCCCTACTCAGGTGCCTAAATGAAAAGCTTACCCTGTCCCAAAAATACCAGTGCAGTGTTAATGTCATAATTGTTGACAAATATAAATTACACAGGGAATTCTTGTAAACTCTTTCCATATCTTCAATAACCTTTTTTCTTTATTTTTCCATTTGCATCATCTGTAGGGTGCTTCTGGTAACCGTGGCTTCCCAGGACAGGATGGTTTGCCTGGTCCCAAGGTAAGTCTTAACCATTGTGATCTTAAGAATCGGCATTTTTCAACCAAACTGAAAGATTAGCTTTCAAGGCAGAAGTTATTAGTAACTGCATTCTCATTCACACAAAAAACAAATGAAAGCATATAAACGTATTCTTGATTTTAAAAAATGACTTCCTCCAGTTCTTGCCACAGCAACGTGATCATTTGCAAATAAAAATAGTACCCAGACAGCTTGTTGGGTAAACTATTTTTTTTAAGATAAGTGTATTTCGAAAAATGTATGCCCGTTTTTAAATCTGGTACCAGCATTAAAAAAAGCTGGCATGATTACTACTGTGTTGCTTCACTTTTTTTTAACAACACTCTAAGGGTTTGAGAACAATTTAGTTATGCAAGTCAAATGTTTTTCTATTCTTTTTTGTGATATTTTTAACTTTCATAGAACACTAAATTTAGACCCAACTTTTTTCTTTCTTTTTTTTTTTTACCATGAAGCAATTCTGTTAAAATTGTGTAGATTGTGGTCTTGTTCAATTAAGCAAGGGCTTTACTAAAATACTCAAGGTCTGGGTGGCAGTACTGACACAAGATGTCGATACACCCATATACTAATGCACCTCATACCATCACACTGTTCCTAGCTTTTGAACTTTGTAGTGTTAATAAACCCAGTGGTCCCATTCATCTTTAGTCTGTTTCATGATTTTCAAAAAGAATGTTAAGAATGTTACATTATGAGTAATCAGATCATAGGACACTTTTTGTTAAATGAGCTCAGGCACAGAGAAGGCAGCAGCATATCTGAATCCTAATTATATTGTTTTTTTGTATGGTAAAGTTAATGCAACAATGAAACCAGAAGACCAGAAGATCACAGCTATCCAGTATTAGTTTTCAGCCTAGTTTTGAGTCATGTTAACAATGTCAATTAATCTTGTTAGTGAGGTGTTCCACCAAATGTATTTTAGTGTTATACAGATTTTAAAGTCTTTTGTTTCTCCTATCCCAAGTTGTTTTTAAAACATAGAGCTGGCATCAAATTCAAAATGGGCATATATTTTTCAAGAAACAAGAAACTTCGAATAACCACACTTTACTTGAGCAAGAAGGCAAACAAACTATTAACAAAGTTCATGAATGCATTTCACAAGGTAAATAATCAGGTCAAATAAAAAACAAAAAAACAAACAGCTTAGGATAAAAGGTAAAGAGAAATAGTTAGCTCTGTTTGGGACTAATTATGGATCACAGGATGTATGAGCATTTCCAGAGTGTGGGGAAAGAGCTATATATATTAGTAGAAGAATTTTATAATCAATACAGAATTTAACTAGGAGTCAATGGAGAGCTGACAAAACTGAGCTGAAATTTTCTATTTGTGTTTTTACTACAATTGTATTTAGCACAGGGCACAGACACAGTCTCAATTCTGTTGGATCTAGATAACCCAAGGTGGCTTGCAGATGGTTGATTTAGCCTAGTTTGTCTGCTGCCTGATCTTGGCTTCGGTCTGTCAGCAACTGCATATACAGCTCTGCCAATTAACTAAAAGGCTATGGGCTTTGCTGCAGGAGAGCAAGGCGGGAC